>OW026451.1:129517015-129802185 GCA_932274525.1 Podabrus alpinus | reverse complement strand
TATTGATGTTTTAAGTTTACAGTGTTTTCGTTGATAATCGTCTTCGTAATGATTTTTTAAATATTATTTTCTGTTTAACGCCCAACACAGTTTTAAAAATAATTTCGCAATTTATGATTAATTAGATACCTAATAATTATAAACATTAAATTTAATTTCATTTCAATCTATTTCATTGTCTGCTTTTGTCGTGAAAATAATTTTCAGGTTCTTCATGAAATCCCTTTTTATCGTTTGTTCTCATATCTTCAATAAAATATTTTTAGTCGGGCCTTGTCACAAAGAGTAAATAAATCTTGGTATGCCTCTTTTGAATAAAATATCTTCACTAGCCCAGCGGCGTCGACAGATTTTCTAGTTCGAGTGGGCCAGGGAGTGGCTCATACTTACTTAAGATTAGTTATACAAAAAGGTAGTAATATATTTCAAAAATCCCGATAATCAAAAGGCATAAAAGCAAAACTTTTTTTATTAAATTAAAATTAAAATACACCTTTTGAAGACATTGTAAAAATATTTCAATATATACTATGTACGTAGCATAGTATAAATTAAACGTGAATACCTGTAGGCATACCTACACAATATTTCCCAATATAGGTAAATGAATTCTTAAAAAAAACATAAAACAAAACAAAGTTCATTTTATTAATCCAGGGTGGGACAAAGAGTGGGCCAGACAATTTTTAAGTAGGCCATGGCACACCCGGACCACCCTCTGGCGACGCTGCTGTGTTAACCACGCCCGACATTACTTGATTTAAGTGATCCTAATACATACATGAATAGATACATATTATTAATATTTAAAATAAACAAATTGAATAATGGAAAATGTAATAGCAAAAATGTGAGCGGCAGTAGTTCGCTACAACTGCAAGAGGACAATTAATGGAATAGAGAAGAATATTCAAAATGAAGATCATAGGTGAGCTCAGAAGACAAATGAATCAACGCAGAAATTCAGAGTAAAGAGAAAAATTAGGTACAAAAAGAGAATGAAGAAAACATGACATAAAAAGCAAAACTTAGATGTTTTCGTAAAAAATGGGGAATAATGGAAATCAGATAGTGCAAAAAGATTGATATTACTTGGATATTTGTTTTCCTAAATTGTAGGGTAACTTTGAGTATTCCGTGCCTGATATAGGAAATATCTGTGATATTCTGCTCGAATTTTTCATCTATCAGAAAACCGACCCCCGAAGAAGTCCAATATTCTTTCTTTTTACCGATATATGTAAGTATGTATTTTTTGTATATGCCCATTCCACATTCCTTATTTTTTGGTTTCGGATAGGGAATATTACATACAAGTACCTACCTTTATGCTGATCCATCTCCATTCCAATTTGTTGATCTAATTTTTCCCATGAAGTTATATTATTTTAACATGTAACACGCAGTGTATCTTTTCGTTCATTAGCCGTCAACCTTGAAAACCATCCGTTTTCTGATTATTCATGAAAATAATAAAGAATATTGATTGACTTGTAAGTTGTGCTTATCTAATATTAAAATAAATGTAAAATAATAAATTGAAAACAATGAGAGCAATTTTTCCCTAGTACATTTGCGTCCAGTTGAGGCGGTATCCAGTTTTCCTAGATCCTGTAGATTAGTACTTAGTAAGCACCAAGAGTTCATACCTTTAATTTCGTTGCCCCCCCCCATTGCAAATTTTTTTAAGGAAATTAGTTTCAATCATTTGAGCTTCAATAAGCTTCCATTCAAATTATTAGTACCACAAGCATGACGAAGTTCTATTGTAAAAACTTTAGGGGGGGGTATAGAGACCGCAGTTCCTCTTCCTATCGTAAATTTTTTAATAAAATTTGAGTTTCAATGTGCTTTTATTCTCATCGTTTGAATTTCAAAGGTTTTTTAATAAATAATTAATTGTTCAGAACAATTTTTAGCGGGGGGGGGGGGGAGTTGTAGAAATGCTATCCCCTTCCATCGTGATTTTTTAATAAAATTAATACTAATTTTTCGAGAATATTTGCAGCTTTATTGAGCTTCTATTGCCATCGTTTGAAACTCATTATGCAGTTAAAAAAGTGAGAGCATTTTAAAGATCACGAAATTGTCAAATTCATTACAAATGTCGCTCCGAGCAAGTAGCGTGCAGAATTTGAGAGTTTAGAAAGATGTGACAAAACCATACTAACGTATAAAAGTGCTTAATACTTAGAAATTTAATATTTGTCCATGTGCTTGTTTGACCTTCTTCTTCTTCGCTTCACGGTGTAAGCTATGTTAAATTCTAAACAATGAAGAGCTATCTGTATGGTTTCGGTCTTGACTGGGCCCCCTGAGTAAAGATGAAGGCCAACCAACTACCGCTTAAAATTTTTTACTTACGTCGCAATTCTCCTGACTAGAGCCGAAAGACGAGAAATTACGGGCTCCAGTTTTGCTCTAAATCCCCAGGCCGCACAACTTGATTGACTTTAGCGAAGATATTCTAAATCAATTTGTTCAATAAACTAAATCGGCTACTTACTTAACGTTACTTAAATACTTTCCGTTTTTTTTCGTTGTTTAGCAATTTTCATCCAATATTGGTTTAATACCCCTTTCTAAATCCAGCCTGCTCTGGTGGTTGGTAAAAATCCAGTTTATTGGTTAGACGATTTGTAATTATCTTAGTGAACAGTTTGTATAAGTGGGACAACAGACTGATAGGCCTATAATTGTTGATATCGTGTTTATCTCCTTTCTTCAACAGTAGAATTACCTGTGCATTCTGCCAGGTAGTAGGTATACTTCCCTCTTGCAGGGGCACTTATTTAGCAGAGTAGCAACACCCTCGAGAAGAGATCTACCACCACACGAAATCATTTCTTTTGTTATTTCATCTTCGCCAGGCGACCTTCCATTTTTCATTTGTGATAAGGCCATTTCGACTTCCGCCACGTTGATATCTGGAATCTCTTCAGAATTTACATTTGTAATGTTTTGGCGAGCTTCGACGCATGTGGAATTTAAATCTCGGCATGTACTCTTATATAGGCTTGTGTAGAACGCTTCTGTGGCCGCCACTATTTCCGAGTTTGTTGTTACCAAATTTTTATTTACATCCCTAATTTTATGGATTTTATTTACTCCATTTGATAATTTTCATCTCAGTATTCTCATATTCATGTTATCTTGTATTGTTTCTTTAATAATTTTGGTATTATAGCATCTGAGATCTTTTCTTGTAGCTGTTCTTATTTCTTTATTTATAATTTGGTATTCTTGCCAGTCTCTGTCGAGATTTCGTCTTCTTTCCATGAGCTTGAGAGTACCTACGCTCAATTTAGCATCTCTTGGTCGCCACCGATTTCGCATACTGATCATTTTTACACATGTATGAATGCCCTGTGTGATGTGTTGCGCCAACTCCTCTATCCCGAGTGTGGAGTCTCTGTTCATCGTTTCAAGCTTTGTCTTCAGATATCGTTGGTATTCTTCCTTGTTTTGAAGTATTGCTTCCGTCTTCACTGACACTTTCCTTGTGACCATTTTTGTTCTCTATTTAGAAAGGGGTATAGTACGACAGAACACCTACAAACCATTAGAACACTTATCGAGAAGTGCTCAGAGTATAATATAAATCTGCATATGGCCTTCGTTGACTACGAGAAAGCGTTCGACTCGATTGAAATGGAGAATTGATTCCAGATACTCCATGGTTATAAAAAATATATACCACCATGCCACAATGACAATTAAAATTGACGGTAACCTCGCAACGAATAAAATAAAAGTGGGACGAGGTGTAAGACAAGGCGATACGATATCTCCCAAACTATTCACTCTGACGATGGAAGATATATTTAAGTCACTGGAATGGGAAGAATTCGGTGTGAACGTGGATGGAATTAAATTAAATCACTTGCGATTCGCAGACGACGTTGTGCTCTTTAGTACAGATATTACAGAGATCCAAAAAATGCTTACCGAGTTGAACTCTCAATCGTCGAAGCTGGGATTAAAAATGAACACCAAAAAAACAAAGATTATGACCAGCGACGGCACCTCAAATATATACATAGATGGAAGATTGATAGAGAGAGTAGACGAGTACGTATACCTTGGTCATACTATCAAATTAGGCAAGCAAAATCAGACCACGGAGATCATTCGTAGGACCCGTTTAGCATGGGCGGCGCTCAGCAGGGTGGCCCAAATTCTGAAGGCAGATATACCAAATTGCCTAAAACGGGAGGTGTTTGACAAATACATACTACCAGTCATGACCTACGGACTAGAGTTACAACAATGACCATCAAAAGCGCTAATAAACGAAGAACTACTCAACGCGCCATGGAACGTCTGATGTTGGGTATTCGGTTGCGAGACAGACAGAGAAATGACAGCATTACAGACAGAACCAAAGTTAAGGACGTTATGGAAAGGGTGGCGGAATTGAAATGGGGATGGGCGGGGCATGTTGCTAGACAGGCTTCTGATAGATGGGCAAAGAAAGTTTTATCATGGAGACCGAGAACAACCAAAAGGTCCGTCGGTCGTCCACCAAAATGCTGGACTGACGATATTATCGAAACACCTGGAAGAAATTGGCAAAATCGAGCCCAGGATCGTGAAGCGTGGAAGAAATTGAAGGAGGCCTACATCCAGCAGTGGATTGACAAAGGCTGAAAAGAAGAAAAGAAGATTGGTTTAATGACCCATGAAAGTTTTTTACGTTACAATTTCATAATATTTTAAACGCTCTAATTTTTTTACCTACATATAAGGTTCAAACGATGGGAATATACAGTCATTGAAGCTCAAGCGATTCTCGAATGATTAGCATTAATTTTATTAAAAAATCATGTTGGGGGGGGGGGTCAAACGAGAGGAATAGAAACTCATTGGTGCTCAAACGACTGACACAAGGGGGGAAGCTACAGGGGGGGGATCTAATAAATGCGAGAAAATATTGTGTCTCAAAATTTTATATCCTAGTCGTCAAAATTCTTAATTTTCCAGAACATCTTTGCTAGACTTTCGGCCCAGCTGCTCCTGAATAAATCTACATGCTTATTCCTACATTTATGATAAAATTTCGTTCCTTATTCTTTTAATTTTCAATTTCTTTTTATTTAACCAAATCGCTGATAACCTCCAGTATCCAAATTATCATTTACCTTGCAAACTTCTTATTATAATTTTTTTCCCAATTATTAACATTACCTCGCTTAGATTCGTTTTCGGATTCTTTCTTTACTTTATCGTAATTAACCATGTTTTCAGAACGAACTCAAAATTTTTCAATGATTTCTTTTTATTCCCATAGTTTTAAAACAAAATTTTCTTCAATTTATTTTGTTAATTACAAATATTCGCTTAAAACATAGGCGTACAAATGTTTTACAAATTTCATATTCTTAATTACATTTGTTTTGTGTTAAACTTTACATTCGATCGACTTTCTTGGAGAGCTTTAAAATAATACGGTAAAAAGTTTCTAAACACAAAAAGCATGAAATAATACAAAATAAATTAAAATTAAAAACGATAAGAAGAATTTACTTATGGCAGGGAAGGCAACCCAAATTTCTGTTGTCCTCAGAAGTTGTCTACTATGAATTTTGATCTGCATCAGCTACTTTAAAAAGGTTTCAAAAATTTGAACTCACGCTTATTCCCAAATGGGCTTAGAAGTTCTTGTCACATTGACAACAATTCCCAAAAGAAGTACTAACTCTTTTGGACGCATTCAAACTGAAACATTGTTACATTATATTATGCCAAAGTTTTGTTAAAGGGTAAAATTAAATGTGTTACTAAGTCATTAAAGAAGTTTACCTTGTTCTCAACCACAACTAAGATTGTGTTGATTACATAATAAAACGTTTTTAAATTTGCACAGCATAAATCGAATAATATCAGCTAATATTTAAATAAATAATAATAACAATGAAAAGTCAATTTTTATAGTTTAATATTAATAAAATTATTTTTAAAATAATGAAATACATCACTAACTTACTTGTTATAATTTTAAATTTAATACGTATATGTATATTAAATGATATTATAATAAACAAAATTAATTTTTAGATTTGCATATCAACGTTTTTAACGATAATGAAATATATTCATGTACAACAACAAATAAATTCCCGTAATAAAAACATTCCTATAATAATTTAAAATTTTTTTTAAAAATTATAATATATAATGAGTTTTCGGAAAACTTGGGTAAAACCATTAAGTATTAAATATCAAGTATGAATATAAGATATGAATATCAAGTAGAAATATACAAAAATATAAAAACGATCTCTTTTTCTCTCTCTATTTCTTTGTTTTTGATGAAGAGTTTTCCATCACGCCAAAAGTTAGCCGAAATTTATGAGTGGAAAAAGTCATTTCATAAAATTGACATGTCATCTGAAGCAATAATTATTAGTACCTATGGTACGTACAATAAGATGTAGGTACATCTTATTATTTATTTTAATTAATCTCTTTTCAATTAATTCCGACACAAGGTGGTGAATAAAAATCATTAATAATTTAAAACACTAAACTCGAATCGTAGGTTTCAGCTAAACTTGCAGAGCCGCAGCCCGGCTTACCAATTTAAATACTGGATTTAATTCAAGTCAATAACTTGTCCTGACAATAATACATTTATTTAAGCCTTATCACGTATTGACGTGTATAGAAATATAAATGGTACAACTTCTACTACTTAAGAATATAAATAAGAGGTAAAATTGACGTACAAGTTAGTTTCGTTTCTCAAGTCCAAGAATGAATGCTGTTATTGGAATATGTTTGGTGCTTTGCGCCCCCATACTAGCATGTGTTCCGCTTGCGGAGCTACAAAGTGGTTATAAAATTCCTGTTTTGGGGTTGGGAACATACAAAGTATGTATAAGTTTAATAACAAATTTAATTAATAACAATAAATTTAAAAATCTTTAATAAAATATTAAAATTATTGGACAGACGAGACAATTTATCAATCGTTTAAAAGAAAATTACTCCGACGATGATTTAAATCTATAATAAATATTTTTTTAGGACGATCCCGAGCTTTTATCAAAAGCTTATAACAGCGCACTCGAAGCAGGTTATCGCCATATAGACACGGCCAGTTTATACGAAAATGAAGCCGACATTGGAAAAGTTCTTAACCATTGGCTAACTTCAGGAAAGCTTGATAGTAATATAAAATATTATAAAATATTATGAAACCTTTCTAATGTCAATATTATTACAGGAAAAGATTTGTTTGTGCTAACCAAACTTCCCACCGTTGGTATGCATCCCGAATTGGTATCGAAATTTTTAAAAGAATCTTTAAAAAATTTGCAACTTGACTATGTTGATATGTACTTAATCCATACTCCTTTTGGATACAACTACAAAGAAGGTACATTACGCCCAACAACTCCAGAAGGATTGCCCGATATTGACGTTACTACAAATCACACAGCAATCTGGAAGGTACACTAATTTGTTCTCTTAACTTGACCATTTTAATTTTATAAATTTCAGGCAATGGAAGATCAAGTTAAAGCTGGATTGACGAAGTCTATAGGTTTATCAAACTTTAACGCTTCGCAAATATCCAGAATTTTAGAGAAGGCTACCATTCCGCCATCAAATTTGCAAATTGAAATACATGCCGATTTTCCGCAAAAAGATATGGTTGACTTCTGTAAAAAGCACAACATTGTGGTAACAGCTTATGCACCTTTGGGATCACCAAGTTCGAATAGGTACGTAATATTTATTATACTACAGCTCTGTTTATTTTTAAAAACAAAAAAATTCTAGCCCCGATATTCCAACTCTGTTGAATAATCCCGTCGTTACTGAGATTGCTCGAAAATATAACAAAACTCCGGGACAAGTTCTTCTACGCCATTGTACTCAAAAAGGTTTAGCCTGTATCCCTAAAAGCACGAATCCAGTGCGAATTCAACAAAACATTAACATATTTGATTTTGAACTCAACAGTCAAGATTTGGAACAATTGAATGGACTTGACCGTGGTCCAAGTGCAAAAATTTATAAATTTGAGGATTTTGAAGGGTATGTTAATATTTTTGTGCTGTAGCTCAGCTTTTAAACTTTTGTTTTTAGAACACATCCCGAATATCCGTTTTAATAAAAATCAAGATGTGATGTGAAATTATAAGTATTTCTTATATCCAGGACCGTATTACTGTTTTATAGTAATAATTTATGCATTTATATTATAGAAATTTGTAATTTTTATAAATTGTAATTTTTAAACATCAATAAAATTTGTTATAAATGTTTAGAATGGTACCTATATTATGTTAACCATATGAGAAAGAATTTGTTTAGAGTTTGGCTTATGTTTTAAAATCTTATAAATACACAAACTAGGAAAAGTTTCAGTTGCATCAAATATTGCTTTTATTGGTCGATACTTGAATTAGTTTTCTAAGTGTATCTGCTGTTCAAGGGTAGGTACTAGAAAATATCTCCTTTGTATGATAAACCAACTTTCCGGAGTAAAGATTTTGTTTAAATAAAATAAATCAAATTTTTAATAAAATGTTCCACTTTCTGGTGCTTCCGTGAAAAATATTCCTGGGTGAAATCTTTTAAAATATTTATTAACTAACTTGTTTTTATTTATTGATTTTTTTTAATTGAAAATAAATATTGTCTTGCGAATTTAATTCGACAAGTTAATTTATACAATTTATACAAGTTAATAACAAGAGTCAAGGAATTTAAATTCTATTTGACTTTGTTAAGTTATGCAGTTTAATTCATTTTCAGACTTAGAACGTCTACTGTTGAACATGACTTCTTTCTCTGCCAAATAATCTCTGATTATGGAGGACTTACAGTTTAATCAAACCATATATTGCCATATAATTTTTTGATTTTTGCTATGTTTTTAAGTGTTAATAAATAATGGATTAGTGGACGGACATCTGATAAGCTCACTTAAATATCTTGAATAATTTAAGAATAAAATTTTTACTTGGATAGTAAAAATTTGGTTGCTATATAAAATGTTGAGTCAGAGATTGAAGTTATGTGAACTGTGACAATAGAAGTCACTGCTGATAATTAATAGAAATTGCAATTGGATTACCTATAAAAACGATACGACAGAAGAGAAAAATGGAGTATTTTGAATGTCGTCTATTCGCAGGAAGTGCATAATATAATGAATAGTAGTTGATCGGTACCAGCTTAGGAAAATTTGAACTTATTGTGCAGTAAGAAACTGTTTTTTTTTCAAATTATTTCAAGTTTAATACAAAAACTAATTAATTAATAAATGGTGTACGTGAAAGCTACCAATTTTTAAGAAAAACTTGCACTACATTTTTGTCACATTTTAAATTTTGTTGAAGGTCGTATAAGGAAGTCGGGAATTGTAATTGTAGTAGTTTTACTAATCTCGAATGAATTATTGTACCTATTATAATTTACAATAAATTACTCTTCACTTATAATTCGAGGAATAGTAAGAAATGAAAATGAAATCAAAAACAGAAATTGATGCAATTATATTTAAAAACAGACATAATTACAATATTTGATTTTCATATTATGACAAATAAAAATCAACATAGTTACTTTATCTTGTATTCTGATACCGTTGTATCACGATAATGTGATTCTTCTTCTTCAAGTGCCGTTCCTGATTCCAGGCGAAGGCGACCTCTCTCCTATGAATTATCCCATACAGGGGACCTACTGCTTAACTAAGGGGGCCTAATTTATAGAGAGGTTGTACCAGGCAGATTACACCTCGGCGCCATTGCCTTCCGAGGGAAGACGGCCAGAATAAAGTTTTACTGAGCTCGGAGTCGAACCAGGCATTCAGCATTAGCAGCAATTAAAATGCTCCTTTGTATTGTGCCACTTACTTAATTAGTAGCGAACAAATTACTTTTCTGGGGAATTTAACAAAACCCTACATCATATGTTCATAGACTTTCAGAAAGTCTACGACAGCATAGGGAGCAATGTTTGAATTCAGAATACCCCGAAAAATCATACAACTCACAAAAATGTGTGTGAACGGATCAAAAGCAGAGTGTGAATCGGAAAATCACCATCACAATACTTCACAATCGACAATGGATTGAAACAAGGAGATGCCCACGTAGAGACAGAGTGGCACAAAATGTTACAATATATAAATATAGTTTTGAAAGAGTCCAACGTTTCAAATATCTAATCAGAGGAAATAAAAAACCGCCCCAAGCCGGAAACCTATGCATATACGCACTGGCAAAAAATTTTCTAACAAAGAACATCTCCTCAAAAATCAAAATCTGTGTCTTACAGATGTTACTATTGGTCTTATGACAGTCTTTGTCATAAGACCAATAGTAACATACGGCTCCGAAACATGGACTGTTACCAGAGCAAACGAGCAGCCTCTCCGGCGATTTGAAGGAAGAGTACTGAAAAAGATCTTTGGACCGTGCCACGATTCTACCACGAACTGCTACGGGATAAGAACAAACGTCGAACTTAAAGAACTATTCAAAGACCTAGACATAATATAAGAAATAAAAGCACAACGGCTAAAATAGGCGGGCAACGTACAGAAACAGCCAAATGACAGACTGATTAAAATTGCATGGGAAGCAATATCCGAAGGTAAAAGACCCTTAGGACGACTAGCAGACCTCAGAACCATAGGAATAGATGAAGAACGGATAGAGACGCTCATGTCAGATCGAGAAATATGGAGAGAAATAATTGTGAAGTCAGCCAAGACCCACACAGGGTTGTAATAATTAAATTTTCTTAGATTGCAATTTTTGTCAAAATACAAATTTATTAATAATAATTATCAGAACCACTCTAATTCTGTTCTCATGTAAAGGGTGTAACCTGACAAATCGCAAACAAGACACCTTACGTACAAAATTAATGGGGTGACTAGCTCTAGCCGCGAAGGGGTGGGTCGGTTGAAGGAGCAAAAGGGCTTGTGACGAAACGTCGCGATTTGACGGCCTCTCATCAACGATCGGGCAATCCTCAATCGTGATTCTAGATGTTGCCGCTAACAGGGGGGGTAAATTTACACACGGGGTATTTACATGGGCGCCACGTGAACTTGAACCGGGGTTCATTCGAAAGGGATGCAAAACCACCCTTCCAAGCTGGTACACGACAGCTTTCTGATTCAACGCGTTGCCTCTCACACTGGTGACATATCTTTGGATTACATTACCTTTACATCCAATAAGTTTTACCTTGACAAAAATTGCTAAACAAAACATACACATAACGACAATAAAACACATAAATAAATAATAAAGCAGATATAATAAAAACGAAATATGCAAGGACATTTGACACTTTACAACAATTGTATAATCAAATTTACAACCACAAATGTTGCAAGACAAAATATTTACACTGACTTGAATAACAGAAAAGTTAACGAGAAAAATATTGATACTGAAAGTTAAACAGCTGTTCGCCAAAATGGAACAGACTAACTGGTTTAATTTATTAAACCTCAAATATGACATACAACACAAAAGTCAAAATATGACGTTACTTCATGAAACAATTTCAACACATTGACAACATATGCGTGGTTACACCACGTCCAAACAAATACTAATACACAAAAGAGAATACAAAATGGTGCAAATTCGACTTACACGGTAAGACTGAAGGTTCTTTGAAATATGGTGGCCAAACTGACCACAAGGTACAACAATACTTAATATTAAAAAAAAAATGCTTACATAATATTTACAGGTATGCTCC
The DNA here is from genome assembly GCA_932274525.1 of Podabrus alpinus. NCBI lineage: Eukaryota > Metazoa > Arthropoda > Insecta > Coleoptera > Cantharidae > Podabrus > Podabrus alpinus. Next base: position 129,790,440 of record OW026451.1, on the reverse strand, counting down.
AATGGAGACGAACGTCCAAGTCGATATGGTCCGGTGTGAGATGGCTATTTCGGTAGGTAATAATCCTTGCCAATATTCGAGATGACAAAAGGTTCGGTAGATCGGGAATGCTTCAAAAATGAGTGGTCGGCAATAAACACGAAAGTGGAATGATTCGTGATTCTTAAAACTTGACTTTAATGCGGTCCTGTCTCATGGACTTTAATTCGCGCAAACCGTACGAAATCCAGCTTCAATAGATTGTATCACGAAGCAAACCAAAACGTTATTTACTCGAAAAGTGTCCGGTATAATTTGTTTATATATTAAAATAATGCAAATTCCGCTTGCTTATACTCGGCACGAAACATGTGGTTTTAAACCCGAAACTGATTTCAAATAAAGTCGATAGGCGTGTATTTAACTTACACTGATTCTTAAATTACGCCCGTAATATTTGATTTAAACAAAGCGTAAATAGTTATACATGACGTCACCAAAAGTTAATTTGAAATAACCGATAATTCATAAAAGTGTTCATTAATAGTTCACTTTAGAAATCCGGCAATGATTTAGTTAAATGTCCAGGAAATATTTAATTCGAAGCAATCGACACTTCATAACATATTTAAGAAACGGCAATATTTTAAAGTAATATTTAATTCGCAAATAATTTGCGGTAACGTCCGGAAAATGTTTAGTTTGAAATAACCGATAATTTATAAAAGTGTTCAATAATATTTAATTCGAAAAAGACTTGAAATAATGTTCATAAGATGGTTTAACTCGAAACGACCGATAATTTAATTTAAAACGACCAAAGTTTCAAATAACGTCAATTATAAATGTTCAATTTACCTGCCTAACACATCCACTTAGTTTTTAAATGCACAAGACTCGATAAATTTAATTTACTATGGTAAATATGGTAATTCCGCTCAAAGCGATACCACCCATCAGACGGGCAGAGTTTAAGTTAGCATCTTGACTATCGATGAATCTCTGAAATTTACAAGCAATTACCTTGCTTATATATAATTTCTCCCGAAAAAGTGCAACCAAAAGTTACAATACAGGGGAACGAGAATTTCTCCTTAAGCGGCAATTCGATATCCTAATTGGTCCCCGCTTTTTAAAAAGGATCGGAAAACAAAAGATAGCATATATGCAATTGATTTCCATTGGCTCAAACTGACCTACGCTTTGCTCCCGTTTGTCTTCTAAAATCTTGTAAAGAGACGCAAAATTTCTGGTCAACACATGTCACACGTGCGATATTCTATCGTGAAATTAAATTGTTATCTGCATTTGCACATGTACCTTCTGCTCGATGAAACCATTTTTTACTCCTTTTTATCGACAAATGTTGCAATATTAAATACAAAATGCATAGGATTTTGAACACATGTCCCCATGTGGTCCGATAAGCTGGGCAAAATAACAACCTTTCTCCCGTCCACGTGTGCGATTTCAACCACTTGTGTGAGTACGTGTTCATTCGACAAGCAGTGGATTCTATCCCACGTGAAAATGTCTATACGTGAAGTTTTACTATGTTTGTTAATGCATAGAAATTAATGGCGTGAATATAAAATAAATCTATAATTATTAAATGCATTGTCAGCAATAATTTTTGCCCTTTTTTTAGGCTACAAAAGCTCGATTGAGTTACTTCGTAACGTATAAATTTCAATAGTATGTAAGTGGACATTCTTACATCTAGATCGGTAATATTTTCAAACGATAAAATTTTTAGCCCGGACTTCGAGTTGTATTTATTTGAATTTAAAATATATCTCGACTTACGATATTTGATTTTAAAATGTTACAAGGACGGAAATTAATTCTAGGATTTTACTGAAACTATCCTACACAAAAATTTGCATGGCGCGCGAGCGTAAATCCAGGTAACAAGGGATTACATGTATGATCTTGTTAATATACTCGTAGTCTCGAGAAAAATAGTTTAGCATTTTTGGCGTATATGTCCAAGGTTTGCGTAGTACTTTTAAAAAAGTTTCATTGATCTTGCCGGAAGCTATACTGGATCATATTGGTTTAAAGTGCTTTTTTAAGTTTGTCCAGCAGCGTGGGGCCTAAAGAAAAGAATATTTTGGCTCAAAACTTAGCAATATATATTGTTGTGTCCATCAATGTTTGACTGTTGCGGTATTAAATTGTTTGTCGTGCAGTCAGAGAAAATATGGCATGAGAAAAGTTTGTCAAAAACAATTAAAAAAAAGATGTTATTATTGTAATTATAAAAATGTTAGTAGGCAAAAGGTTAGAAATGATAAAAAAAAGGTAACCATAGGAATAAGAGGAGAATAAACAACGGTGATAGGAGGTCGGTTATCAAACGGCGAACCGACCAGACGCGTCGAGATAAAAGTGCGTGATTGAAATTAATAAAGTACGTTTATCAAACGGCAAAATCATCACGCGCGTCGAGATAAAGAAAAAACTAAAGATAACCAAGAGGAGATTGTCCTGAATTGACTATCAGCCGAGTGGAGATTAAAAGATTGTCCTGAATTGACTATCAGCCGAGTGGAGATTAGATAAGCGCTGTTTATTGGTCAAGTTAAGCGCTGTTTATTGGGAGACAGAAAGAAGGTGAAAGGCGAGGGGTGACTATAACCCTGCATCAAGACGCAGCTTTGCTAATTAAGATTGTGTGGTGCGACCGCGTATACAGTGCGTGCGCGTACAAGAAGATAAAGAAAAGGTAACATTAAAATTTTGATGATTGTTTATGTTAATTGGTTCTGATTATTGTTTATGTTAATTTTATGTTAATTGGTTCTGTTAATTGTTTATGTTAATTGTTTATGTTATTTGTCATTATATGTTCTTAAAAACTAGATTTGCGTATTTTCTTTGACTGTGTGATCAGAATAATTCCACCGTAAAAGTCCAAAGAACCTGCCGCATCCTGAGATTAAGAGTAAGTCGTGTCAACCGAAATCTGTGATAAGTTTGCACAGATCGAGAAGTTCGGGTGGACATAACAATATTTACAATATTACATTACAATATTAGAAGGGCGGTGCGTGCTGGGGTGGCGAGGGGTGGGGGAGTGTTTATTGTTCTTAGAAGCAAATACACTATTAGAAATATATTTTTATCGGATCACATTTTTGATGCTGTTGGAGTTACATTTGGGACGGGATCTGGGAGTGTCACCTTGATATCTGTTTATATTCCCCCTAACTCACCTGCTGTTGTATATAAAGAGTTTATCAATTTTATTAATACTAACTTAAATAAGATCGGGGACAATGTTATAATTTTTGGTGATTTCAACTTAAGCGATATTCGCGGCACTGCCTACAATGTCGGGTTCGGGGCTCCTAATACTAGATTGCTATCTGAGTTCATGGATGAACATAATCTGCATCAATTTAATAATATTTGCAATGAGCGTGGGAAAACACTAGATCTTGTCTTGGGCACTGTTAACTGTGTTGTTGAGAGGGAGGAAATACCTTTTGTAAGTGAGGATGTGTATCATCCAGCCCTATTGGTGCGCGTTATGATTGAGGCGGATATATTCATGGGTAGCACTGTGCCTGAACGGGTCGTATAATTTTAAAAATGCAAATCTCGAGTATCTAATTCATGAATTTAGTGACAGGAGCTGGGATGCTCTTTATCGGGTTTCTGAAGTGGACGAGGCAGTGGGGGTATTCTACAGAAATATCTATGAAGTATTTGACAACAATGTTCCTAAGATAAAACACAGCAGATCAGATAAGTACCCTCCATGGTTTGATAAAGAAATTATAACAAAATTAGGACTAAAAGATAAATATCGCAAGAATAAATCTATTTCATACAGACTTGTTTCTCTATACAAAGAACAGCGAAAAGATCTCAAGAACTTGATTAGGACTAAATATAAAAAATATATTGAATACATTGAGAGTGGCATTGAACGGGACTCTAAATGTTTCTGGAACTATGTCAACATTAAAAAGAAAACGACTGCAAAACCTACTGTTATGCTCGACAGCGCTGGATCTCAGATCAGTGTTGAGAGCCAGCCTGAACAATTTGGTACCTATTTTAACTCCGTCTATGGTGCTACCTCGAGTAACTATGTACTTAGTCCCGATGAGAGTGATTCTGATATACTGCCAATTCAGAATATTATTCAGGTGCCCCTCGTTACTGGGGAAGAGGTATACAATGCAATCAGAAAGGTTAAACCAGGTAAATCGTGTGGTGTCGATGGATTCCCCCCGTATATTCTAAAGATTCTTATTGGATGTCTGTGTGAACCACTTTTACATATTTACAATCTCATTCTTTGCCACCAGACGTATCCGTTGTGTTGGAAAACTGCAAAGATTTGTCCGATCCTAAAGTCAGGGGACAGCAGTAGGCTTGAAAATTACAGACCAATATCGGCGTTGGCAGCTCCCAGCAAACTATTCGAGAGTATTATTCACAATCGGATTTATAAACATGTAAAGCTTGCTTTGGATGTTAACCAGCATGGTTTCGTACCCAGGAAATCAACCACAACCAACTTATTTCTATTCACCCAATATGTCTTTGAAAGTGTCGATTCGGGTTCTCAAGTTGACGTCATCTATACCGATTTTAAGAAGGCATTTGACCGGGTTGATCATGATATTCTCTTAGCCAAACTGCACAGATTTGGCTTACAGCCTATGCTGCCTCTTATTGCATCCTACCTAAAGGATAGAGCGTTTAGGGTTTCTATTGGGGGGCATCTATCTGACAATTTTGGAGTGAACTCCGGTGTACCGCAGGGTAGTAATCTGGGCCCCTTACTATTTCTATTATTTATAAATGACATTGGTCGCTGTTTTGAGTATTCTAATTATTTGCTGTTTGCGGACGATTTAAAGATATTTTTAAAAATTGATACTATCTGTGATTTCAACCTATTACAATCTGATGTCGATAGGGTATTCAATTGGAGTCTCAAAAACAAACTTGAATTTAGTGTGGCAAAATGTTCCGCTTTTACATTCTCAAGGTCTGTAACAATCAAACACAATTATATAATGAATGGATGCTCTCTGAATAGACCGGAGCTTGTTAGGGACTTGGGAGTTTGGTTTAATCCCAAATTAACGTTTCGTGACCATATAGCGCGTATTACAGTTAAGGCCAGGAGATTGTTGGGGTTTGTTATTAGAAATACAAAGGTATTTAAGAGGCCTGGACTAGTTTTGAACTTGTTCAACAGTATTGTACGTCCTCAGCTTGAGTACTGCAGTGTTATCTGGAATTCTTCGTTTGCGGTTGACAAAATTGGCATTGAGCGCGTACAAAATAGAGCGTTAAGATGCATGCACTACATTGAAACTGGTATTTACCCTGGCTATGATGTGAGGACTAATTCTCTAAGGCTCAAATATGATGTATTGGATTTGAACACTCGGAGGGACTTTGCATCAGCTGTGTTTTTATTTAAAATTTTAGAAGGATATATAGATTGCCCAGACGCTCTGAAAATGATTAGCATAAGAGTACCACGGTCACCCGACGCCCGGAGTCGGACCACGCTGCATATCCCTTTTGCTAGGACAGCATATATGAACCATGCTCCGCTGTACTCAGCCTCCTCCAGTTTGAACCAACTTTTTCTATTTGCGGGTGCTGACTTTGGCATTGGACTCCTGGAATTCTACTCCCGTAGTAGGGAGTACTATCGCTTGACGAGGATGTAACTCGGTATCGTTTGTATTGACCTTTATTGACCTTCATGCTTGGTGTGTTTGGCTCCTTGCTTTTTGTGCTTACTTTTGCGTTTTGCGCGGGATTGCGATGAATTTTATATTTTATATGGTGTAGTTAAATAATCTGTATGTAATTAGGCTTTAGCCTGTATACAGTGTGTAATTGATTATTTGTTGCATTGCATTGCATTAAAGCTGTATTACTGTTGGTATGTAAGTTACAATGTGACTGATAGATGGCGCGACATATTTATGTCGCTAGTTATCTTTATACCAATGCTAAATATAAGGGCACCTGGTTTGTGGTTTTACTCACTCAAGTATGAGTCCACATCCAGGTTAGTGATGTAATAATTGTTTGCTTATTAAGTTGTATTGCCAATGGGCTCTTATTAAATTGTTTATGTTGTGATTGTTGTATTTATTCTCTTGTCTACTGCCAACCTTCCCAATAGGTTATGGGCCCAGTAACAATAAGAGAATAAAGTTGTTTTTGTTTGATTTAAATTTGTGCAAATTATTGCATCCAAAATTTTATAAATAAAAAATTATGGAGGCGCAATTAGCAAATTTGCAACAACAGATCGAACTGTTACAATCGCAGTTGAGGACTCGATCATCTTCAACAGTTATAACAATGGGAGGACTGCCGCAATCAAAGCATTTGAATGGAGAAAATTATAGCGAGTGGAAGCACGCTATGAAAAATTTTCTTATCGATGCTGGCATGTGGAAGCATGTGGAATGTGCTCCCGGTACGGTGTTAGATGAAGATTTGGATCAACGAGTTCTGGCGAAGATCAATTTGTCCATTAATCCAGGAGCAGCAGCTGAAATAAAAAACGTGAAGACAGCGAAAGAAGCTTGGGGCAAATTAAATCGAATATATGAACAATCAGGTACGCTACATTTGATTGGTTTATACGCGAAACTGTTCAGAATCCGATTGGATAATTGTGATAATATGCAGGATTATATTAACAAAATATTGTGTATTACTGATCAATTGGAAACAATTGGTGAACCGTTCAAGGATCATGTGATTGGTGGTCTAATGTTGGCGGGATTATCTGAAGAGTATCAACCGTTATTAATGGGGATTCAAGGATCAAAGCAAAGTACTACCGTAGAATTCGTGAAAAATTTGTTGTTACAACCAAGTGTTCAAAAAATTCATGCTACAACTTCAGAATCTAGTGCGTTTTACAGCAAAAAGAAGTGGAATCAAGCCGACAAACCAATGGAAGCTCAAAATCGAAAAATTAAGTGTTTTAAGTGCAAAATCGAGGGTCACAAAGCTAACATATGTCCACAGATGAAGAAGGTACAGCCAAAGAAATTTACAGCCAATAGAAGATCGGAAACCACCCAGTTTATTGGCATGTGTAATGATAAGTGTGATAGAAATAGTGAATGGATTTTAGATTCTGGTGCTTCAGTTCACATATCACCGAATGCAAACAATTTTAAGGACTACGAACATTACGATCATTGTAATATCGAAGTTGCTAATGGTACAACGTTGAACAGTACTGGTAAGGGTAAAGTCAAAATTGATCTTATCGGTAATAAAGAATTAATGCTCCAAGAAGTTATTCATGTACCAGGAGTTACAAAGAACTTGATTTCGGTTGGGCAAATGGTTCAACATGGGAATACGTTAGTGTTTGATAAAAGACATGGCTGCAGAATTACAAATGTGCAAATAAACATTGAAAATAAAAATGTGTTGGGTAGTGCAAGATTAGAAAAAGGTGTGTATAAACTAAACGAACCTGTTGAAACTGTGAATCTTGTGGAGTTAAAAAATACTCATGTGTTGTGGCATCGAAGATTGGGACACATAAATCGTGTAGCAATGAACTTGTTAAATAATGGTTTAGCCGAAGGCGTTAATATCAAAGATAAAAACAGTAAACCGTGTGAAATATGTGTGAAAGGGAAATTGTCAAGAACACCATTCAATAAAAATGGCGCATCTCGAGCAACGAATAAACTCGAACTAATTCATTCGGATGTCTGTGGTCCTATGAATACAAAATCGATTGGTGGTGCAAGATACTTTCTAACGTTCACCGATGACTTCTCGAGGAAAACAACAGTTTATTGCCTTAAAAATAAAAGTGAAGTAACTGAAAAGTTTTTGGAGTACAAGTCGTTTGTTGAGAATCAATGCGAAGAAAAAATTAAATGTTTACGATCTGACAATGGAACGGAATATGTCAATAAGGAACTTTTGTCCCATTTAAGAAGATTTGGAATTCAACATCAAACAAGCGTCCCATATACACCAGAGCAAAATGGGGTTGCCGAAAGGCTAAATAGGACTCTAGTCGAAAGCGCAAGATGTATGCTGACAGAAGCCAATTTAGGAAGCGAGTTTTGGGCAGAAGCGATACTAACGGCAACGTATTTAAAGAATCGGTGTCCGACAAAAAGCTTGAATCGGATGACACCTGTAGAAGCTTGGAATGGTAAGAAGCCAAACTTATCGAATTTAAGAATATTTGGTTGTAAAGCGTTGGTGCACATACCAAAAGTGTTTAGGAAAAAATTCGATAATAAGGCTGAAGAATACATCTTTGTGGGATATAGCGAAACAGTGAAAGGGTATAGGTTTGTTCACCCTATAACGAAGAAATTGAAAATATCAAGAGATGTGGTGTTTTGTGAGGATCAATTAATAAAAACTAGCATCGAAGAGCCGATTGATAGAGTATTTCCTCAACAAACCACGGTTAAAATAATTTCCAATCAAGACGACTTCACTCGTGATGGTATTTGTGTTGTTAACAACAATAATATAGTTAACGATGTTGAAGATGCTGTTGCAAATAACGATGAACATCAAGAAGTTGACGATGTTGAACAACAGGAAGAGCAAGTGGAGATTGATTTGCCAAGACGTTCGCAACGAGTAGTTAAACCAAATAAAAATGTGTTTAACCCGGAATTTGTAGTCTACCAATCAATTGTAAATGATCCAACAACACTTAAAGAAGCTCTTGAGAGTGAAGATAGTGATGAATGGAGGAGAGCAATCGATGACGAAATGGAATCGCATAGAACTAATAAAACTTGGATTCTATGTGATGTTCCAAAAAATCGAAAGGCGATTAAAAGTAAATGGGTGTTCAAAACAAAATTTACTGCCGAAGGAATTATAAATCGATACAAGGCTAGGTTAGTTGCAAAGGGATTCTCTCAAAAAGAAGGCATCGATTACGATGAAACGTATGCTCCGGTCGTACGACATAGCTCGATCCGTTTGTTGCTAGCCTTAGCAGCAAAAAACGATTGGAACATCGATCAAATGGATGTAGTAACGGCGTTTTTACATCCAAAATTAGATGAAGAAATCTATATGGAATTGCCGGATAAAAGAACCTGTTTATTGAAGAAATCTATTAATGGATTAAAACAAGCAAGTCGAGTGTGGTACAAAGAGCTCGACCAAACCATTAAGCAATTACAGTTCAAGCAATCTAAGTTTGACCCATGCATTTACGTCAAAAGCAAGAATAACAAACAATTAATCTTGGCTATATATGTTGACGATATCTTGATTTTTTCTCAAGATGATGCAATGAAGAATGAGGTGAAACGTCATTTAGAGAAATCATTTAATATGAAAGACTTAGGTGAGGCACACTATTGCTTGGGAATAAGAATTACTCGAGACAGGCAAAATGGTGTTATAACATTAGATCAAGAAAGATACATAAATGAAATCTTACAAAAATTCAACATGAATGAAAGCAAAGAAGTGTCAACACCATTCGATGCAAATCAAGTGCTAACGAAAGATATGCAACCAAAAACCAACGAAGAAAAAATTGACGTTCCTTATCAAGAAGCCATAGGAAGTTTGATTTATGCAGCTCAAGGTACAAGACCTGATATTTCATATGCTGTTGGAAAAGTTAGTCGGTACAGTAATAATCCGGGTAAAGCACATTGGGGAGCTATTAAAAGGATTTTTAGGTACCTAAAAAAGACTAAAAATTTCAAACTAACATTTAAAAAAGGAAATGGTGACTTGCACGGGTATTGTGATTCGGATTGGGCAGCGGATGTAGACGAAAGAAGATCTACTGCTGGTTACGTGTTTTTGATGAGTGGAGGTGCTGTAAGTTGGGCTTCAAAAAAGCAACCAACAGTAGCACTTTCAACAACCGAAGCAGAATACATGGCATTGAGTTTTGCAGCACAAGAAGCCATCTTTATTCAAGGTCTTTTCAAAGAGTTGGAAACTAATTTAAACTGCATAAAAATATTTTGCGATAATAAAGGGGCCGTAGATCTCAGCAAAAATGCAGGATATAGGTGCAGAACCAAACACATCGATGTCAAGCACCACTTTGTCCGTGAAAAGCAAGAAATTGGACAATTAAAAGTGGAACATATCGGAACAGAAGATATGGTAGCGGACTCCCTCACAAAAGGTTTACCAAGGGATAAACATTCATTATGTACCAGCAAGATGGGTTTGGAGATTTAGGATTTTAGTTACATCGTAACTAGTGGAGGTGTTGGTATGTAAGTTACAATGTGACTGATAGATGGCGCGACATATTTATGTCGCTAGTTATCTTTATACCAATGCTAAATATAAGGGCACCTGGTTTGTGGTTTTACTCACTCAAGTATGAGTCCACATCCAGGTTAGTGATGTAATAATTGTTTGCTTATTAAGTTGTATTGCCAATGGGCTCTTATTAAATTGTTTATGTTGTGATTGTTGTATTTATTCTCTTGTCTACTGCCAACCTTCCCAATAATTACATTACACAATTTCTTGTTCAAGAAACGGCGCAATTTTACGCAGAGACGAGTTCAAAGCGTTTGCGCATTGCGTTGTGCGGCAGTGCGCAAAATTGTGTCGTTTATTGTACAAGAAATTGTGTAATGTAATACAGCTTTTAGTTTTAAAGTTTTTGAACTAATTAACCATAATATACCTTATTTTTAAAGAGGAGATAAATTCCGCACTTGATAGAAATTAATAGTTTCCACCGAAATAGTTTAAGTAGAAAAATTGTAATTCAATTTCAAACATACAATAATATTTTACATGTGAGGTGGAAACAACTCCATTACAGTCGTTGGCTATGTGTACTTCGATTATCTATAGCCCAAAGCGGTGATGAAACTTTCCATGTTGTTTTTTACACTTTTTAAGTTTGATAAAATTAAATGCTCACAATACATTTGGAAAAGATAAAATTTAAACAATATTAGATGAATATCAGTGTCAGACAATAACAATAAAAACAGTACTGTGTTCCTCATTTATTTTTAATCCGTATTTTCAAGTATGTAAAATTGGCCACAATTTTATAATATTTATTCAATAAATCGTGAAAAATCGGAAAAATGGTTAACGACTATAAACATTTTAAATTGACTAAAATCCTAAAATCGAGAAAAGTTAACATTAATTGTGGAATATTTCAAGGTGATTCGTTAAGTGCATTGTGGTTTTGTATATCTTTAAACCCAATCAGCTAGGTTTTAAGTAGTACTTAAATACGGTTATAATCTTAAAAATCATGAAGTAAGAAACGAAAAAATAACCCACTTATGTACATTATATATAGGTACATAAATGATTTAAAATTTATGTTTCTATAATTTAAAATTTTTTATAATTTAAAGTTATACATAAATTAGTGTTTTAAGTAAATACTTTTACAATAAAAGAACGAAAATACTATATTTAAACGTCCATGTAATGCCAATAAAAGGGAAACGTCTCTTAAGCTAAATTATTTTGAATTGGAAAATAGTACCATCTTTAGCAATGAAGAGTACTTGACTGGTCTGAGCTGAACTAGTTTCGACAACAATTATAGGCCTTCAACTAAATTTGTTTTTGTGTTTAATAGTATTTTCAATGCTTATTGCATACTTGATGTAGTATTATTAACATAATTATTAAATTAATTTAACTAGGTACATAATAGTATATCATATCATATTGCTATTATCTATTATAATATTAAAAATATTGTTGAGACTGGGATCAGTATTATCTACAAAGTAGAGGCAGATTTCTACAAGCGCTATCACAAAAACCAAGAATTTATTATTGTCCATGTCCAAATCCAAAATTATTATTAGTTGAAAAACAGCAAGAAAGTTTAATCCTAAAAATGCACAAAAACACTTTTCAGAAACTAAAATGTAGAACATTTCACAACTCAATTACACTGTAAATATAATCTGCAAACATATTCATCGCACCCTGACTTAAAACGAAGAGAAAATTTGTTTAAATAGTACTGAAAAATTTGGTTTAGGATGGGGGCAACTAAAGGAATATTTTTTATGCAAATAGCATAAAAGCTGAGTCTTGTCTGAGTTTGTCTTCTGATTACTCCTCTATAGTAGTTACTCTCAACTCTCAAATGATAAAAAACAAAACCCACCAACACTTCACAATAGTAAAACAGACTGCAATGAATTCAGAACTATCTGGACAATTGTAACAGGAAAACCTTGAAACAGTAATAGAAAAATTCAACACGATGATAAAATATCAAATACAAATCAGACCTGTTCTATAATTTTTAGAATTAAAATTGCAAAAAAATGTCAATTTCGGAAAATATGAACAACAAAAAGATATCTTCAAGAAAAAACTATGTTGAATTAAAAATCTAATCAACGATGAAAAAATGCAGCCATATAGAGATTCTTGGAGAGTTTTACTGCTACTGAAGCCATGGAGTACTTATTGATTGTGAAATGCAACAAAAAAAATAAAACAACTACAATCTCACATTTCAATTAAACATGAAAATGGAAATTGGGCCAATACTCATATAGAGAAGGCAATAATATTTGCGTAACATCTAGAAAAGGTCCTGGAAGATTTTCCTTCAGAAATAAGTGACGAGGAGGATAAAAAATTGCAAATTCTTGGAAGTACGTCACGACATGGATTGTCAATAAAAAATTTTCATGTAAAAGAAGTACAGGGATGTAATATTAAAGCATCTTTTATCAGACTAATCAACATATCCTTCAATATAGTACAAAACTGACCTACTTTCCACTTTGATGGAAGATGGTACAAATATAATTAATTATGATACCAAAACTAGGAAAAATGCCAGAAGAAGTAACATTTATAGACCAATATTAGTCTGCGAAGCGGATAGCAAGTTTCATTTTTGTATTTTCCCAAGTTAGAAATAAAATTAAATATATTTAAAAAAGTGTTTTAAGTTTCTTGGTGAAATTTTAGGGGTTGTGGAGAACAAGACATCTTTAAATTGGCTCGCCCAACGTGACGCTATATTTTTCATAACTACAAAGGAAAATTCAACAATTTTGACAGTATAGGCTTTACCAATGATAGCGTGGGGTGCGAATAAAAATTGGACTTACTTTAGCTCTGAGATTGGAGTTTCTTTGTTAAGATGGGTGATAAAGATGAACCTGTAGGGGAAAGTACCCCGGAAAAAATGAATGTGGATATATCGGAAGAAGAAGATTCCTTTTATGGTGCTAATAATTTTCAGAGTACGATAAATCCTGAAGTTGGATGGCGAGAAATGATAAAATTATTAACAAAAACAATACAAGAGAGCGTAAACAAAACAAACATAAAAATAATAGACACAATCAATAAAAAAATAAATACACCAAATAATAAGATAGATACAACAAATCAAGAAATGCAAAATAACATGAAACAAATAAATAAATCGCAGATCGAGTTTCAAAAGGAGATGTACAATTTGGGAACAGCTCACCGAGATATACAGGAAAAAGGTATCACGGAAGAAACACTAAATATGGGCTTACAAGAAATCAAAACAAATTTTGAAGATCAAATAAAACATGTAAAAGACAGCGTAAAAGAAATAATGCGAGGAACCAACAAAAATCTGTTAAAAAATTGTTAAGTAGACGTTCCAAACCGAAAAATAAATATCCAGGGGGAAAAGATAAAATGGATGGACCAGGAAGAGACGTTAGATGGTAATGAGGAAGATCAAATAATTGTTAATGAAATTACGGTTGAAGCAGACCAAGATGTGGAAGATGGTAATAGAAATGAACGAACAATTTGTACGAAAAATGAAAAAAATTGGAAGAATATAGAATTAGCGTATAAAGTACAAGTATGGAACGAGCTAAGGAAAATGATACAGGACAATGTAGTTGAAGAAGCCGCAACTTCCTATTTGAATTCATTAATGGTGGTCGAAAAGAAAGTTGGAAATGATATGAAAACGATTGGGTCTAGTTGGATGGTCGGCACAACACCTAAAATATGGAGGCCTTTAACAGGAGTTGCCTCGTGAAAGCATTTGAAATGGAGATGGAAAACGGAGATGTCGATTACAAGGATAGACCATGGACTCCATTTCGGGTCAAATTAGAAGGAATAACGTAATATCAAAAAAAAACGTGAACAAAAGAAAACATTTAATTTTGAAACAAATTTAGTTTAGGGTAGATGCTCCACTTAAGGGGGAAAATTTAATTTTAATTTATTGTAATCAAAAGGGATAATGTTTTAATTTAATTTCAGGTATAATTTACAAACAGTAGCTAATGTGAATTTATTTTTGACTCGTGCCGGTGAAAAACCATTTATTTGCCATCGAATGCATTTTTGAATAATTGTTGTATTTCGTAAAGATTATCTTAACAAATCTTTTCTCAATCCAAAGGGGGAAGTTGAACTGTTATTTTCTTCCCCCAAGTATTTTTTGTATTTTATATTTGTGTAAAAGCGGAATGATTTGAATAATTGGAATTTGCGATAAACATTTGAATTTGCGGCCACAAGTTTGAAAAGAAGATAACAAGAGTGTTCAAGACCCTCTTTTAAATGCTCCTTTTTATGGGTAAACTTGAATATTCCGCAAATCATTTTGTTAATTTCTACTATATTAACCTTCACCTATCCGAATATCTATATGGGAATTTTTACAATCCGGGGGCCATTTTACGTGCTATTCCCGAAATTGGAACCTCTAGTGTCAAGTATAAAGACCGGATTAGTATACATCCAAATTAGTAAATTTGTGAAAAGCGTTTCGAATTATTAATAAGGTTAGCGAAGAAAAGGTTGGCGCCGAATCATCTTAATGTCGAATCGGGTTTGCGCCTAAATGGGCTACGCCGAATCGTCCTCCCGCCGAAACGGTATTGTGCCGAACCGGCGGCGCCGAAAAGTCCCAATCCCCTTTAATCAGGCGTAGACTAAAAAGGTTTACTCTACAAGACCTAACGACCAAATTTAAGACGTTTTAAATTTTATGGTTCCAACAAAGTGATTTAAACATTTACTTAATTTTAGACAGATAAATTTTCTGTGTAGTTAAAAAAAAAAGATAAAGGATGCTGGAGGTGGCGGTGGAAGCTAGAAGCGGTGGACGGTGGAAAACTATTCTATTGGTGGAGAATTGAAAAGGTTTTTATTGGCTTTGGAGGGTTAAAGATCAGATTCATTATTTAAAACAGTAGACTATTTCAATTTATTAATTAGGAGATCTAATTTTTTACCTTCTGGTTTGGTGTGAATCAATCGATTCTTTCAGGATTCAGGATGTTAATCTTATTTATCTCTTCTTATTTATCTTATTCCTTAGATCTTTTCTTATTTAATATCTTGCTATTTTTCAGTAAATAATAATTTTCGATACGGATCTGACCAATAATTTTTGGATATTTGTTATAGTGCCTGTGGAAACCGTTGAAAGCAATTTGAATCCATGAGTTCTCTTGTATTATTAACTAACCGGCAGAAAAATCGATTTTGATTTGAATTTGATTGAGATGAATTGTCAGCACATATAACACTTTCCAGTGTTCATTTCTATTAGACAAAATTCGAGATTTCAGGGTGTTTATTTTTTCCGCCGTCAGCTGAAGAAGCAGTTGTGGTGAAGGCTGAGGAAGTTCTTAAGGTTCTTTTTGATTTTAATATGTTTGGGGATTTTGATACAATAGATATTTATACTCAGGAGTTACCATTTTCATTTTGAGTTTATTATATAGAAAAACTTTTAAGTTTTTTCACTACTCTGTATTTTTTATTGAATAAATTAATGTTTTTTAAAATATAAAATTTGTTTGAATAAATTTTATATTGGTAAGTACATGAAATATATATCGAAACATGATCATGTTTCAAGTCGCCCCTTTTTAGTTGTCACTTAAAACAGACGCTATTTAAAAAAGCTCCAAAATTCCGGTTTAGAAATGCGAGTTCATTGAATTCTAAATTTCGATACAGTGAGTTCAGTTCTATTATTCGAATTTTTATTTTTATAATATTGACACCAAAGTTGGAAATCATTTCAAGTCGCCATCTTTTGCGGTAGGTACCGAATAAAATTTATAAATAAAATTAATTATATATTATTACTATTAACTTTTATTAATTAATATGTAACTTATGCAAATGAAAATTATAGTGACATTTTAATTAACTAACATAAGCTATTATGCTTCGAAACATTGTGTTCATTAATAAGTAAATTATACCAATTAATTATACATTGCATATGATTTATTAACAGTATGTACTACATAGTTATCGGACTAATTATAATATGAAACGTGTGAGTTAAGATATATTATTCACTATGGAGAATTATCCCATTTATTGACATACGACCTTGTGGATTGCACCTTTTCTTTCGTGGATAATAGCTCTCTTAATTCACTAGTACCATAATTTAATACATATTTATGCACACCTTGGCATAACTTCTTCATAAAACAAAGTCAATATATTCTTTATAGTTTTGTACTTATACAAAAAGCAGTAAATTTTTATCACTTTCGTGATTGTTGCCCTCGACTTCGCCTCAAACAACAAACTTCACGCTCGGGATTAAAGGACCTACTTTAGTTTTTTTTTTTTTGGTGTATATAAAGTGGGTGATTTATCAAACACAGACTAAAGTGACGTTTTTTTAACCATATCTTCCTTCAAAAGAACAAAGTTATTGCTGTCCCAAACCACTTCTAGTATGGATTTGAAACCAATATATATATTTCATCCAGGTCAGTATACAAAATCATGTCCCAAAAGTTTAAATCGTATGGAATCGTTAGTATCAATAAAAACTACAACTTGTATTAGAGTTGTATCAGGTTTGTCCTGAACTTGCATCATTCATGTTTGATAGTTTTCAGGTTTGTTGCGGAAAAGTTTGTCGTAAACATGTTCATAGAGTGAACGGCCTAAAAGTGACTTTGACCATGAATAAATTGTTATAAATTGTTATCTACGTTTTAAAAGAATTCAACTTGCATTAAATAACACTTAGATTTTGTTATTCACACCGTGTGTAAAATACATTTGAAAGTAAATGATTAAGATAGGCAAACCCTATATGTATAAGAGTTGAATTAATGTAATGTTAGTTTCTGTTACACAGCCCAACCATGAAAGTGATAATTGGAATTTGTTTGGTATTTTGCTCGCCTATAATATTGGCAAACCAATTCATTGCGTTGCAGAGTGGTTATAAAATGCCTATATTGGGTTTTGGAACTTGGCAAGTATGTATCAGTAGTTGAAAAGTTATTTTATTTTGTTTATAAAAAATACTCCTAATATCGGAATTTCGAGGACACAAATATAATTATTATTATTTTTCATTAAATCTTTCGTGACGCGTTCGGTGCGAAGTATTGGATAAATAATTGAAGTTTTTCTTGATAAACTTATAAGTTAGTAATTGCTCATGTTAAAAAATTAAAAATTCAAAAAAATATTTTTATTTGCAATAATTGTTTCGAAGGGACGAATTACTTATTTTGCAAGCATCTTATTTAACAAAACTTCATAACAAAAATACAAAAGTAGTGTACTTAAATATATAACATATTATATAATTTGGTAACCGGAAAAAGCTGGACTCATCAGCGTAAACAGAATGGATCCAAAATTAAGGACTTAAATGGAAAATATATCATTGTCAGTTGCTAAGGAGCTTGGAACAACAGTGATGAACTCATGTTCTGTAGTTCTTCTTGAAAGTTGGTCAAATACTTAGATGAAATAACTCGATGTTTTGTTATCCAAATCATGCCCTTCTTCTAGACAATGAGTAAAGAAATCTATTTTCATTCTTTGTTGGCTATGTCGATTACATAATATGTGCTATTGATCCGAGTGTTAGTGGACCTACCATTTTGGCCAATATAAATCGCGTTACGCGTGTTACAATTGAGCTGATATATCCCAATTTTAGAAAGTCGCTCAAATTTAGTCTTGTTATTAATTACCAAGCGGCCGATGTTGACTTTATTAGCCTCTATCATCCTACAACCAAAGTTCTTCAAACGTTGCTCTATTTTGCCGCTGATTTTCCACACATAATTAATAATGACCCAAATCTGGAGAGGCTCGCCAATTTGGGAAACGAGGGGGGCAATAACTTGACTCCTTTCTTGTAATTTTTCCTTTTTATCCGTTATTGAGTGCTATTTTCCAGATGTTATTTGTTTCTTTCCAGAAATTCTCCTTTGACAATGCTACTTTAAAGAGTCCATCTATGAAGCTATTGAAAGCAGACATCTATATTTTCTTTGATTAATTCTATGAACGTGGAACTATGAACTTCCCGTAAATTAAATATTATTTTATTTGTTACGCGTTTTGGCAACAAATTGCTATTACCGGACAAAGTATTTTTGTCAATTTTAGTGCTTTTATACGTAATTTCATTTTCTAATTTTGGTTTAATTTATTGATTAACAATAATAGAACAATAATTATTTTCCATAATTGATCCATATTGCAAATTTTTAATACCTTGTCCGTTCGGACAAAAATGTGGCGATCATGTTTACAAGGCGCCGACTGACTCTAAAAGGCTTGACTATGTTTGGGAAGAAAATTCCACAGAATACGTACCCGAAGTACATCGGAGTCACCCTCGATCCAAGACTCTCTTGGGTGGAACATGTTGTTGGTTGGCACCGTCGTACCTCAAGGTTAGACTTTACAAGGCGATAATTCGCCCGACCATTACATACGCTACCCTGGCGTGAGTCTTCGCATCTACCACACAGATGAAACGGATCAGCTCCATCCAGAACACTTTCATCAGCAGATTGTTGAACGCCCCTTGGTTTGTGTTCGACCGGCAACTCTATGCAGAAGCCAAATTGGAACCGCTGTACGACTTCATCAGAAGATTCACCGAGAAGCCATAGTTAGGGAGTTACCACACTGAAAACCCCTTTATCTGCCAATTGGGTAAATACCATAACAAAGATTTCCATTTTGAATTTTGGCTCCTTCTAAAGGGGCCAAAATGCATCATCACCGACCCCCCCCCCCCAAGGATTATTTATTTTTGAGATCATTTTACTAATCCGCTTTATATTTTAGTTGGACGTGAAGGTTTTTCACTACGTAAATTTTTACGTAGGGTTTTTTCCTACAAAGTTGTTTGTTTTGAATTTTTATTTTCTAATAAAAAATTCCTTCCTTTTTGCCTTATTGTGCTGAGTACTGCCCTATATTAAATGAAATCTTAAGAAAGCCACCAATTTTTTCTGCACTTCTACTCTCCACTGCAGTCTTTATTTCTAGTTTACCGTTTGTCATTTTTCTTTTTTGATAAATATTTAACTCCCTTCTCCTTCAACCCCTCCTCCTTCTCTTTTTTAGCGAACATTCAAGTCAAGGTTCTAACATCACTATCGGGAATTCAAACCCTAAAATAGTCAATATCAGTTCTCACGCTAAAATCGTCAGATGAAGGAGATTAAGTGAGATTCGCTTGCATATGCTCCGCTTCGTGAAGCCAGTTCTGATACTTTGTCCGATGATGGCAGTTTGTTGCTGAAACCCGTAACAAATGAAATAATATTTAATTTACGAGAGAAGAGTGCATTTAATATTACAATTTTATTATAAAAAAAACCTTATAATTTCTCTCAATATTATTTTTATAAATAAAAATGTTGAATTCTAATTTTTCTTCCTCGATGGTAAACTGGATTTTTGCGTTCATTGAATTCATCTCTGCGAATCAATTGCGACAAATAAATTTTTATATTTTAGCATGAGTATTACTAACTGATAATTTTATCAAGAAAAGCTTAGATTAATCACATATTAACTATAATGTAGAGTAATAAAAGTTTTTAATATCAGTGTACAGGTATATAAACAAAAAATGTTTTTTAATGCCGAAACTCCAAACAATGAAGCAAATCTGGATTATATTATGTATTAGTTGTTTAAAATTACGGTTCCTAGAAAGTTTATTCGTATATAACCACTTCTAAATATTCCATTGTTTCTACAGTTAGCAGAAATCCTGGTGCTAATTCTATGATCCATTTTCTAAACTGTCCTAATTTCCACAGTTTTAACATTAAACTTTAAAAAAATATCAAAATCTAATTTCTTTTAGATATAAATTGGATAGACATTTAGGGGTATTCACTTCACTTCGTACTTTCGTCGTAAATGGCGTAGATCTCGATTTTCGTAAACTTCGTAGAATTTTTAGTTTACGAAATCTACGCATTCGTAGATGTTGGCTGTGGTTGGTAGCAGTTTCGTAGATGTGGTACATATACAAAACATAACCTAATACAATTACGAAAGAATTTACGCAACATTCACAAGGAGTATGTTCACGTCACGTAATTCTACGAAAATTACAAGTACAAACTTTACGAACTTTACGCAGTGAAGTGAATACCCCTAAATTCAGTTTTCTTTAAATTTTAAAGTAAAACTGTAATCGATATAAATAAAAATTATTCCAAGCCTTACTAAGAAACTAAAGTCGCAAAACATTAATGGCTGATCTTTCAGTTCCAGTAGAGGTCCAGATAACTAATTTTCAGATAAAGCACATTATGTGATACGTCTTTTCGTCAAATAAAAATTCTTAAAATTTTGCTATCTCTCAGATAAATTTAACTAGAACTTATGAACTATAACTAACTTTATCCCTCTAGGCATAATTGACCAATAGCAATACGAAACACGACCAATCATATGGATAGTTTCCTATAACAAAACTATACTACTCTGAGTAGGAGTTTTGCTATGTTTCGCTTCGTAATTGGTTGAGCAGGGTAAGCGATTTATTTATTAGGATATAGTCAGCCGAATTGTATAAGTGCATTATAAATTAACGCAATTTTGCACTCTTTTTGACATGCTAACCGTGTTGCTCTAAGTAACACTAAATTGCAAAAATCATTCAAAATTGTTAATACTATACGATACAATTGTACGATATTAATGAAAAGATTGGCCCTAAATGTAGTTAGTAAATACTGGATATATACAAAACTTTGCAATTATATGTTTGTTAGTTTAGTAATGTGTTGCAGTAATGGGAAAGTTCAATTACCTGCCCTATTAGAATCTCCAGGACCGTTAAAAAGTTTACTTACAGGAACGACACGGGAATCGGAAAATTTCTTAAAAAACATTCGAGCATATAATTTTCCATTTGTAGGTGGATTCATGCCCACATTCAAAGTTCACGGCCAAATATACCACAGAATAGGTTCTCTCCAGCCATTGTACTTTGGTGGAGATTGGCAAGATCAAGCAGAATAAAGGAATAATATAAACTTGGAAACCCAATTGGAATTAATTCTCCTACTTCAAAACATGCTTCATATTGCTGTGTACTGACGTAGCCTCACGTTGGGCTAGCCAAAATTGCTGTGAAGGCCTTTGCCTCCCCGGAGCTAAACGTTTTAATGTTAATACCTTGTACGAGTATACATAAAAGTACCTCGTCAATAGAAATATAAGCAAATTATTCTTGACAAATACAAATAATATAAATTGATGCCTCGGCTTGACTAGTTCGGATAGCACAGACCTACCTTTTCCCAAGCTGGGTTCCTTCCTTAGCCAAATCTCAAATCTGAAATGTAATATTGTGGCTTTTGGAATGATCATACACAAATTATGCTCCGTTGATACAGCAAATCGTTTTTTATTATAAATTTCAAATTGTAAATAATTATGGTTAATAAAATTCTTATCTCTAATAACAAAGATCTTAATTCTATAATAAATCTAAACGTTTTTCCCGCACGTGTGAATTTAATCGTCAATTTGCACAAATTTTTATGTTTTTAATAATTTTGAATGGGACTGTACCTTTATCTGGTGTAATTCTGTTTGTTTGGTTCATATACCATGAAATCATACAGTGGTATTCGTTCGATGACCTTCAAGGGTGCGATCTCTCTGGATTGAATTTCCTCGTGGTAGTTTTATGGTTGTATCGTGACCAAAAGTTTCGTTCAATATAATAGTGAATCTTTTCAATTTTGCACAGATTTTCACTTTTTGAAATACGTAAGTATAATGTTCTTTCAATTACTAACTTTTTAATCACTTTCTTAATCAAATTTTATTATAATTTTAACTTTTAGCTGGACACACCAAAATTTTGCCACCATTTATTTTTATTAAGCAATCAACAACCTATTCTATTGTTTTTACCATAGCTACCGGTCTTTTTCACGGCACTTCTGATTTTGTTTTATTGGTCGATGTAAAAATCAATATATTTGCGTTATAATTTTCCAGGTTCGTACTTAGCCCAAAATAATTTGTAAAATTTTAATGAATTTTTATGTTTCAGATTTATTTTGAAGTATTAACATCTCCTGTGGTCTTCCAGTAAACTTTTGAAGAATATGTTTTTCGCATTCGTGGTACATTGAGTTTACGGCGCACTTTGACACGTAAAAATTTGTTATTTTAAAAGTTCTACGTTTCAACACATTTTTATAACTAATACTTTTAACAAATTGTTTTTGATTTCAAATTACATTTTTATATCACTACTTAAATTAATTTACAATTTTAACAAACCTTTATTTTAAAAACTGAATTAAAACGTTGCATTTGAATTTACATTGTTTTCTCATTCCGTGACCTTATCTTCATTAAATTTATGACGTTAAAACAATTCTTTGGTGTCGGATAAAACCCTTTTGTTTGAACAAATAAGTCTCGTGCTACCTTTGTTAATAAATTAAAAACTTTGACTCAAAACGTGATCATTTCTATTGACGTGGTATTGGTACAGCGCAATATACATACAATCGTTAAGTTCAAAGTTTTAAGTGTGCTCTAGAAAACTTAACTACTACTGAATACAAAATTGTTATCGACGCCGACAAGAGATCTCCCATCGAACATGCCAGACGATTTAACCTTCCAGAATGCAATGAAGTTGCGATATTGATTACCGGCGAAGAACATCGCAAAAGAGACATTGTATTCCAAAGTTGAGCGAATATTTTTTTACAATTTATATCAATATTATTTCAAAATCCTTTGGTGTTTGTCTATGGAGAAGACGAATACCACTTTCGAATACTCCAAACAGGTGTACAATGTAACAAAACTGTATCCAGTATGGACTTCTACGCGTACAGATTTATGGTTCACAGTGATTCAATCATCTCTTGTTGACAAGAAATATTTTCGCCAATTTGTTATAGACAACTTTGCAAAAATAAAAGCGGAAAGATGACATTACATTAGAACTCACTAGAAGGAATTAAGAAGTGACTCATGTATACATTTGAGAGATGCCATTAATAATGATATAACTGGAGTCGATATCGGACAACTTTATATTCTTCCTCAATCGTTTACTGGCAGCCCACGTTACATGCATAAAAGAACCCAGAACGCAATGACATACGTTCGCACTTATGGTCGACCTGACCTCTTCATAACATTTACCTGTAATGCTCAATGGCAAGAAATTCAAGATGAGTTACTATCTGGACAAACACATATTCACACACACAACCTTATAGCCAGAGCGTTTCTATTGAAATTATTGAAGTTGATGGATCTGATAACGAAATCCAACATTTTGGCCGCGTGCGATGCCACATGTAAACTATTGAATGGCAAAAGAGGGGATTGCCTCATGCGCATAGTTTGATTTGGTTGGTCGACAAAATTCAAGCAGATTCAATTATTTCTGCTGAAATTATAAATCCTACCACGGACAAAGAACTTTTCGACATAATTGCAAAACATATGGTTCATGGTTCACTACTAAATTTCAATTCGCCCTGCATGACACAAAATAAATGTTCGAAACGTTACCCCAAAACATTTTTGAAGGACACTCAAAGTGGAAAAGATAATTATCTTTTATATCGTCGAAGGAAACCTGAAGATGGAGGCTATATAACCAAAGTTAGGTGACATGAAATTGATAATAGACGGATAGTTCCGGATTTCTCCCTCTTTAGTAAAACTTTTAATGCTCATATTAATGTGGAATTTTGTAATTCTGTCAAGTCGATCAAATATGTATGCAAGTATGTACACATTAACAAAGGTTCCGATGGGTAATGTTTGGTCTCCAACAACAAAATTTACACAATGAAGTTGCTAATTTTCAGCTAATTTTCAACATAAGCAGCAAGGTGCTATCCATATTTTTAAAAAGCATTCACTAATATCACTACCCCGGGCGAAGTCGGGTATCCAGTTTTGAGTAAAAACGAAATAAATTATATTATTTTCGTATTTCCAAATTTTCAGATATAATTTATTATTCATGTTAATGATTTTTATCATTTAATAATTTATTATAAGTATTCATGAATAGATACAGTAAATATAATAGCGTCTTGCCGATATTTCGGATATATCAAAGTCGTTATGACAAAGCAACATCATAAAAATGAAATATATCAATTTTTAGTAAAATCTTCATTTTAACAAATATGCAAATATATTAAATTGATACTTAGTATTTATTTTTAACAAAATTAACATGATAAGCACGTTATTGGAAGTGCTTAAGTAAACACCTGATCACTTTGAAAAGTAAACAAATTTTTATATATTTGTGCAAAGTGTACAAAGGAGAAATTGAAAAAAGTGTTTAGGTCAATAACTGACCATGGAAATGGAAAGGGAACATTTCAATCAATAAAAGTTAACTACGTCGTTTCTTTTGTAACTTGAATAAATAATACAAATAAACTATAATATTGTCGTCAACAAGAATATATAAGTTTCCACAAGATATAACAAACCAGTTTAGTGTTGCTTTTCACTTAAGAATATTAGAAGATGATTTCCAATTCTATATTTTACTTTTTAATATTTTTAACTCCGGTGGTTTTTGCACTCGAAGAATATGTAACTTTACAAAGCGGATTAAAAATGCCTATTTTGGGATATGGAACATTTCAAGTACGTTAATTATAAATAATTAAAAAATTCTGAATTGAGTTATATTTAATAATAATCCGTTAATTTAGTATCAGATATCAACGTATTACAAATATTGAAATAGAAACATTTTTTAGAAGTAGTTAATTTTAACAGCCTGTCTTAACAATCTCATAAATTCGTAGTTTACCTACCCTTACAAAACAATGTTTTGTAAAATTTAAATTATTTCCAGTGAGATATGCATGAAATTTTTAGATCTTTTAATTAACTACTTACTAGATACTGAGTATTTTTAGGCTAATGATAAACAATTGGAGGAATCTCTTGAAAAAGCATTGGATGCAGGGTATCGTCATATAGACACCGCTTCCATCTACTATAACGAAGAAGCTATTGGAAGAGTTCTCAATCGTTATTTAACCAATGGAAAACTAAAAAGTAAAGCGTTAATTTCATTTAATTCTGAATTTATCCAAATTTGTTTCAAGGATCCGACCTTTTCTTGGTAACAAAACTCCCTGGCGTTGGAATGCATCCTGAACATCTTTCTAAATTTTTGAAAGAATCGTTAACCAAACTTCAAGTCGACTATGTGGATTTATATTTAATACATTCTCCACAAGGTTTAAATTATCAAGAGGGCACGTATTTTCCCAGAACTCCTGAAGGAGATCTCGATATTGATCATAACACAGACCATGTAGCTCTTTGGAAGGTAAGTGTTACCAAAATTAGTGGACTAGTTTTTGAACACCTTTGCTTTGTAGACAATGGAAGATCAAGTTGCCGCAAATTTGACTAAGTCAATAGGATTATCAAATTATGAAATCCCTCTAATAAAGAAAATTTTAAAGAACTGTACCATACAGCCAGACAATCTCCAAATTGAGTTGCACGCTGCTTTCCAGCAAAATGAACTTGTTGATTATTGCAATAACTATAACATCAGCGTAACTGCTTATTCACCACTGGGAGCGCCAGGATTATCTAAATTTAAACCAGGGTAATTAATTTTTTATTGAGAAAACAAAATGTTTATTTGTATTGTTTTAGTTCCATAGTGCCTAACCTATTAGGCGACCCAATAGTGACCAAAATCGCAACGAAACATAACAAAACTCCTGCTCAGATTTTATTACGACATATTATTCAAAAGGGAATAGCAGCAATTCCAAAAAGTACGACCGAATCGCGTATTAAAGAAAACATTGACATTTTTGATTTCGAACTCGATGATAAAGATGTGGAAGAATTGAATAGTCTTGATAAAGGACCAGATGGTGGCATCGTTCTTTACAGTTTTCCTTAATAAGTCGATCGAAACAAATTTGTGATTTTCCGGAAATAAATTTCGAAAATATAAAATAAAAATTTTGTAGTTTCATAATAATAATAATACAAAGTTAGCTCATCAGCATATTTCGTTTTCGATTTCTTTCTTATCTATACCGAACTGTTGATTCTTATTATCTTCAATATTTTTCTTTTGATAAATATAATTTTATGGTATCAAATGAAAATATTTTTTATATTATACCTAATTTATTTAATTACAATACGTTAAAAGGTTAAATTTATTTTAAACAGTAATGAGTATACAATGTCCAAATTGGGCTGACTGAAAATTCAATCCTCAGTAAGTTTTTGCTTAAAAATTAAAAATGTGTAATTGGATACGTTTGTTTTATTATTTGCTTCTAAGTTATTATACTCTTCTTCAGTGTTCTTTTCTTCATTTAGAGAAACAGCTTTCAAAAAAGGATTTGTAACAGCTTCGCAAATGTAAGACTCTTCTGCTTCTTCTGCAGATGTATTTGTTATGAACTTACTTTTGATTGGCGTATTTTTTACAGGCGTAATAGAATTTTCAAAAGTCTTAATTTTATCTTGGATTAACAAGCTGGTTTTGTGCTTTTTCGAAAAACTTGCCGTTCTGATCATTTGTCTCCAATCGTTGTCATTAATTGTGTTATCAAACTCTTCAAAATTCGTGTCAAATGATGCTATGAGATGGTAAGATTTGTTAGATATTCCTGATTGATAAATACAATTACTTACCATTTTCATTATCGTTTTCATGTAAAAATTCGTTTTCTTCGCATATATGTCGCATGATAGTTACTGAAGTCAATTCTGCCATCTAAAATATTTTAAATTTTTCAAATCAATATATTATTTTTATTATAATCAAATCAAAGTATTTAACTTACATTGTTAATTTGTTGATGAACAAATGGAAAACTATTATCAAGACGTCTAAACACTAGAATTGCTTTCTGTTATGCCTTTATTAGTTTGCATATTCTTGATTATAATTTTAGTACATTTATGAATAAACTAAATAAATTTGCCATCCTGTTTTAAATATTTAAAGTAGATAAGTTACTTATCAGTCATAAGAAAAATATATTAAATAGAATTTGTAATTCTGTAATTAAACTTAATCCTATTAAGGTTAATAAAAAATTGTCGAGTAAAGGGGCCAATAAAAGATTGCATTAATTTTCCAACGTTTCGGGCTTTATTCGCTCATTTTCAAGTCCAAAATAGTGAAAAACTATCGTAATAAGTTTTAATACAAAAAGTGAAAAAATTACAAATCAAAATTATAGGAAATCTGAAAAAATATTGATAAACCAGATTAAAATATAATATTATATCAATCTAATGACAGGAAAATGCTTGAAGTTCAGCAGGTCAATTCCAGTTGATGACGACTGTGTTACAAAAAGGGAAAATCGCTGGAATAATTGGGGGAGGGGAGCAAACCAGACCTACGACTTTATGCAGACATATGGTTGACCAAAGTTAGGCCGTCGACAATGAAAACATCAATATCGTTGATATGGTTTGTAAAAATTAGAGAGGCCCTCCATATCTTTCTTCAGGGTACGCCCGTGAACGACAAAAAGGATGTCGAAAAATTTGACAATGGCTATAAACACATCTTGATAATAATAAAGAGTATAATTTTGGTGTTTAGAATATTGAGAGAAATGACTTCATTCTTTTCTTTCATTTTCGTTTCAGGCAATGCTGGGTTTTATGGTCAACCCAGTATAGTTGGATGTGTGAAGACGCGGAGGCTGAGATAGAGGATGGTAGAACGCCAAAGGACATTTGGAGGTTGGAATTCGGAGGCACAAAAAGAGGAGGTAGACCAAGGAGCCGTTGGATAAATGAAGTGCAGGAAGACTTGAATGAGATAGGGTTGGTCAACTGGAAAGAGCACGCTCGCGACAGCAGGAAGAAATGGAATACGGAGATAACAAAAGCCATATTATAAAAGCCATAATATTCATGTATACACATATCTTGATAATGATAATCACAATAAAATCTTGATGTTTAGAATATTATACCAACCCCCTAAGAGAGATGGCTTCATTCTTTTGTTTTATTTTCCTCCTTATACACTTTTTATTTTTATATTTTCATTCTAGTTCCAAGCTATTAGAGTTTTCTGAAAAATTATTGATAAACCACATTAAAATATATGCCAATCTAATGAAATTAACATGTTTGAAGTTCGGCAAGTAATGACGACTGTGCTACAAAGAGGGAAAACTGCTAGAATGAAAATAAACTAAATTATTGGGGTTGAAGGGGGCAAAAACAACCTACAACAAGGCCTACAGAAAGGCTCTCCATATCTTCTGTATTAAGGATATTTAAGGATACATTTTGTTATTATGATGAAATGGTGAACTAGAAGATGTGAAGGGCTAGAAAAACCACAAATTTGCCGATTTTTCACAGAAAAAGTTTAGAGGATTTATATGCTCAAATCTGGATGGGGTAAGTGTTTTTCAGATTCACGATGTAATTTTGGGAGCTACAGTGCTCCAAATTTTCTTATCTTAATTATGCAGAAATATTCTTCGATTATTTTCAAGAATAGGAAATATCGAATTTTTGAAATTTTATAATTCTACAAAGTTAATTTTACAACAAATAAGGCTACGATTGACCATTTCAAGGACGGCGACCACCAAACTCGTCAGTATATGGAAAGACACGACTATTACCAAGGCAACCAAAATAAGGCTTCTGACTGCACTAATAATTCTTGTGGCCGCATGTACAGCCGAAACCTGGACAATGAAGAAGGACGATAGAAGAAGAGTGGAATCTTCGAAATGTAAACATACAGAAAAATGCTGAGAATCTCGTGGACGTGCACCGCACAAATTTGTCCATTATGAACGAGTTGAAGATCGAAACACGGTTCTTCACTATGATCAGTCGGTCTTACATATGTGAAATTTCGGCCACAGTGCAGGAAAATCAGAAGCAATAGAGAAGGTGATGATCCAGGGCAACATCGAAGGGAACAAGCCAAGAGGAAGTTCTGGAGAAATCCTACATGAAGCGACAAGTTGAGAAGCGTCGAGTAAATCTTTGAAGATGCTGTGATTATAATGCCACTATGTCTTTTCGCAAGACGAAAGAAACAGAGAGAAAGAGAGATTCTTGAAAATTAAATCGTTGAAAATCTGTGATATTTCCATGGCATGTATGAACTGTGCCAAGTTTAAGATTTTTTAAAGCAACGTTGCGACAAGAAAAAATATTAACCTCGAAATTCCAAAAATTCTATGTTAATCAAATAGAAAAGTTGGAAGGTTGTAGAGAGAATTGATAAACTAAAAGTACATTTCTGTACAATGGAAGTCCAAATTCTAGATCAGACGCACAATATAGAATGTAAATGTAATCAGTGAACGTTGAGGGTTGAACCTCAATCAATAAAGGGTTGGGTCAAAGCAATTCAACAGTTTGCGAATAAATTTTACAATTTAAAGAAGTCCCAACCAGAGCATTCCAATAACGACACACGTGTTTCGTGCTTATTAGATCTCATCAGTGGTGTATAGAATGAAAAACTCTGGTTGTGACAATAGCAAAAGCGATTGCAAATTATTATCGCAACCAGAGTTTTTCCTTCTGTACAACACTGATGAGATTTAATAAGATCGAGACTTGAATGTCGTCGGAATGTTTTGGTTGTGACTTCTTTAAATCTTTAAATTTAGAATAATTGAAATAGGCAGCTGAAATTTAACCATATATATTTTTTATTTGTAGATATTTTAGCGGGTGGAAACATTAAAATTTGAATATGGTCAAAAGAAGCAACACCCTAATACCCATGTACATATTCTATATTATTATGTCAGTTGTCAATTATCTATCTACGTATATATTATGAGTTTTATTAAATTAGTTATTTTAAAAGCATTAACTGGACTATATTTTCAACAAATTATAAAATCAATTTATTAACAATAATTTATAGCATGATCAATAAATATGGAAGTACAAACAATAACGGAATATGCATTATCGATATGGAAGTTATTTAGTAATATTATGTCTTTTCAAGGATATAAAAGGATAAAAAGGAAATAAAACCTTCAGAAACTTCTAACCTACTACGTATATTTAAACTATAAATTAAATATTATGAATTAAAAAAAATAAAAAGCACATCTTCAATAAAAATCCTTTTTAGAATGAATACACATGCAAACAGCATAATATAAAATGTTTGCAGATATGAACTTCCAGTTGTCGTCCCGTCCGTCAGGAGCAATTAAATGAAATGAAAGCGAAACCGCCCAAGTCTCAAAAGGGAAACAACTTTTATTTGAAAAAAAAATACCGCTACAAGAAGAGATTGGTAAATTTGAGAAATTATTGCAGGAATACATCAAAAGCTGTTTATTCAAGTTTTGTAAGTATGCTGCAGCATCATCTGCATATGTACGACCTTTTCGTTAAGAAAATTGGATTTAGTTGATTCGTTTAGGAGATGGAATTCAAAATATTGTATGCGATAACCCAAAAATGTAGGTGGATTAGTCAAGAAATTTTTTTTCCAACAGTCGGTGAAAAGAGTTCAAAAATAGGCTGTATTATTTATTGCCGAAGCACAGGTTGAAAATTTATAATGAATTTTTCTAAAATTTAAATAGGTAATTACTGAAAATAAGTTATTGGTATTGCGTCAATTTAAAATAGTGGTTGGTCTGTTTATGAGTTATTTTTATTTATAATATTGAGTTTTTTATAAGTTCATGAAATGTATTACATGCAATTAATTGTTTAAATATAAGATTGCGGTTGCTTGATGATAAGTCCCAAGAAGGATGAAACAACGTTGTCGCATCTTATATTTAAACAATTAATTGCATTTAGTTACATTATTTCATTAACTTTGTTTATAAAAAAAAAACACAGGAACATAATTATATTTAATAAAAATATTTTACAAATATTTTTAAATCTAACTCATAAACGGATTCAATTCTTTATCGATTCAATTTTTTCAATTTTTTCATTCAATTTTTTATCGTGAGTAGATGATGCTTTTTCCACCTTAAAAATGATATATCACAAGATAAGATACTTCAAATTTCAGAATAGAGGTAGTTGATGGTAGTGAGGGAGTGATACCTAAAATTTAATCAATATTGGTTTTAAACTTCCCCTTTGATATCTAAATCGAGGTGCGCTCCTTTTTCATCAAATCAACTTAAAATCAATAGTTATCGAAACTGTTTCGTTTCGAAATGAGCACACTGTATATATAATCAAAGGTACATAATAAATATTAATATTATGTTAATAGATTAGTAGAATAATTGAAATTTTTTTATCGCAGATGCAGTTAACAATTTGTTGTGATAACAAAACGATTATATCGTATTTCATAATATCTAAAATGTACCTAACTGACGCACTTGTTCCCAATAAAAATTAGTAACAATTTTTGCCGCATTTGTAGCACAATTAAATCCTCATTTGTATTCTCAAAAATCATATTCGTCTCCAAAATATGTCGAATTTTAAACACCAGACCGTCACAATAGGTCGCATGAGTATCATAATGCAACATCATTAGACAGATATTAGTGTACTTTTATGCACTATGTAAAAAAAAATTTCGCCCCGATGTTCTATTAATATCATTGTGTTGACTGGGTAGTTACCACAAATTTTGTCAAGTT
The DNA here is from genome assembly GCA_932274525.1 of Podabrus alpinus. Classification (NCBI taxonomy): domain Eukaryota; kingdom Metazoa; phylum Arthropoda; class Insecta; order Coleoptera; family Cantharidae; genus Podabrus; species Podabrus alpinus. Next base: position 129,758,530 of record OW026451.1, on the reverse strand, counting down.
AGTTAATGTAAATACGAAAAGAAATTAATTTAAAAATGAATAAAAATAAAAGTTTGAAGTCCTCGAATCCTAATTTTCAATTTACGCAAAGTTCCTATGCGGAAATTAGAATGTTCCTATGCCGAAATTATAAATGTTCCTTATTTATTATACATACGAAGGCACTGACAAATATGTCGGCTACGAAGAATTTGAAATTTGTTTCCAAAAAGAAAGTATGAATTTACAAATACCTGTCCTAGTCCTTATGGTTAGTTTCCATTCTTTCTCCAAATTCGCTCCAGCAATTTTTATTTGTTGGTTCTGCTACCCCTTTAACCTCTCTTCTCTGTCCTTTGTATTGTTCGTAAGCATTCTCCGTTTTGTTTTACAGGAATTTTCTCCACCTTTCTTTTTTCATTTTATCTGTTCTTTAATCTCTTCGTTCCCACATGCGGTTTGCTTTTTGCTCTTCTTGACCTTCAATGTTCCACATGTTTCTCTTACTGCTTCTGTAACTATCGTCCTGTAGGTATTCGCATTTCTTCTGCATTCTTCTTTGTGACGAGCTCTACATATTTCTTTGCTATTATTTCACATCGCAGCTTATGTATTGCTGTGGTCTGTAATGACTCGTTCAAAGATCGTAAGACTCCTTAAAGAAGGAATTACAAGGTTTCGGAAAGCATAAATTTCAAATAGGGTACGGTCCCCTAACCCTGGTGACTCCAAATAAATTGAAAATTTCCTATTGCAAAGAGGAAGGTTTATATAGTTTACTAATATAATTTAAACATGCGAATGTATTATCAAAATTTTGAGTAAATCGAATTTGAAGTTTGTAAATTTACATGTAAAATTAACGAGATTCCCGCGCGTCGCTCATTCTGTTGACAGTCCGTGCAGTTATAATGACCCTAACACTTAGAGTATTTCGCACCGGCTACCCGGTCCTTCTGACACTCGGACCGTTGTTACCCCCAAAGGGCCCTCCCACGAGAACGACAACAGACTGGACCTCTTTCAAAGACAATCTGTCAAAAAACCTTGGACCAATCCCATTCTTTGAGTCCCCCACTGACCTAGATCAATTCATTGCCAAATTCCAAGACAACATCAAAAAATCCGTTGACGAAACCTCTTTTCAAGTTAACACCACGGACGTCAGAGACAATCTCACTCCCTCTCTCAAAGATCTTATCAGAGCCAAAAACCGAGCGAGGAAACTCGCTCGGCGAACTCGCAACCCTGATGACCAAAGGTCATACAACCGGCTCAAAGAGCAAGTAGACGTTAAAGTCAAAGAATTTCATGACAACGAATGGTTAGACACCATTAACTCCCTTTCATTTAAAGACATGTCCGCATGGCGCATGGCCGCCGCCCTCCAGGGAAAAAAGAAAGTCACCATCCCAATTCTCTCCCGCACTGACGGCACTATTGCCCGGAGCGATCTTGAAAAGGCTGAAATCTTCGCCGACAGCCTCCAAGCTCAATGCTCCCCCAACACCACAAGATTAGACCAAGACCATATTAATTCGGTCGAAAATTATGTCACCACCACCCCAAACACCTCCGATGACACACATATCACCCCCGCCTCCCTTCTGGAGGTCACCATTGCCATTAAACGCCTCAAAAAGAGGAAAGCCCCAGGTCCCGATGGCATCACCAATACTGCCCTCAAAGAACTCCCCCAAAAAGCCAAAGTTGCCATCACCGGCATAATTAACGCATGTTTTCGACTCAACTACTACCCACAAATATGGAAAACCGCTGACGTAGTGGTAATCCCCAAACCCGGTCAAAATCTCAAACTTCCGAAAAGCTATAGACCAATCAGCCTGCTCCCTTCCATCGGAAAAGTAGTTGAAAAAGTCATTCTCACCCGTCTCCAAGAAGCCATGTTCGATAACAATATTATTCAAAACGAACAATTCGGCTTCCGTGCTGGACACAGCACGACCCACCAAGCCCTCCGATTAGTTGAGCACGTCATGCAGGCACTCAACAAAAAAGAATTCACCGGCCTAGTGCTACTCGACGTATCGAAAGCTTTCGATAAGGTCTGGCACGAAGGCCTCCTGTTCAAAATGCTTCAATCTAAAATTCAAATTCCACTAGTCCGACTTATTGCCTCCTACCTTCACGACAGAAATCTCCAAGTCAAACTCATGAACACCAGATCCACAAAGCGCCCCATCACCTCCGGGGTCCCCCAGGGATCGATCCTTGCAGCTTCACTGTTTAACATCTTCATGAGCGACATTCCAACCCCCTTAGATCCCGCAACAAAAATTTCACTACATGCAGATGACACTGCAATATACACATCCTCAATCCACCCGGGCATAGCCACAACCCGCCTCCAGGAGGCGATCACCGATCTTGGAAGGTGGTACGAAACTTGGCGCATCGAGGTTAACTCGAGCAAAAGTTCCGCGATCATGTTTCGAAATCGTTGCAAGCCTCACAACTCCAGTGTCTCGATGTTCGAGGAGCAAATCCCCTGGAAAACCAAGGTCAAGTACCTTGGCATTACCATGGACCGGCGCCTCAAATGGGACGCTCACATTTCCTCCGCAGCCGGTAAAGCCAAATGCCTCTTCAATAGACTGTTCGTCCTCATGAACGCAAAAAGTACCATGTCCACCGCTAACAAACTAAGATTATACAAAGCCATAATCCGCCCGACAATGATTTACGCCTCCCCTGTCTGGGGATATGCACGCCCCAGGGCCATAAATAAACTTCAAGTCATTCAAAACAAAAATCTCCGAGCTATTTTCAGCGCCCCCTATTACGTCACTAACAGGCGACTACATGCAGACGCCAAACTAGACCTCATTAACACTCTTAATCGTAAACATGCCACCAATCTCTACAACAAATCCAAATTCTCAGAAAACCCACTAGTAAACCAACTAGGTCAATACAACCCAGCCGACTTTCTCATTCCCCGTCCCAAATCACTCCTGACCACGGACAACTCCTGACCATAACTCACCCCCACACAGACTAATGTATGTTCATAGGTTTAACTTACACAAATTCTCTTCGAAAGTGAATTTATTCACTAGATTTGTGTAATTTTTCGATCAATTATCACAAGCTTCGTTAAATCACCCCCCATAGTATCACTATAATCCCACTAGTCGCCAATTCTGACTAGTTCCAAGTAGAAGCCACTCACTCCGAGGTCATCAATAGAAATTAATTCATAATTTCTTTCTTCGAATTAGGGACTCTACTATATCGGCAAACGTAAAAATTTTCTTTTTCTTCTCATATTACATATTCACAGTCACAGCTCAGGTTTTTACCAGTCAGTCCGCCAAGCGCCAATTCCCAGAGACCCACCGGTCTCTATAAATTCCAATGTCACTAATGTATTCTTTCAGATGAAGGAGAAGGCCGGCTGCGCCGGGATGCTCCATCAAATACATATCAGGTAAAGGTAAAGGTTCGCACCGGCAGATGCAGTTCGTCTCTCGTACATGTAACATCGATTATTTTTTGTTTTTACGCGATTTTTTGGGGGTGAAACGTAATAGTTTACTGCCCCATACCGCAACTATACTTTTTAATGCTATTTCAAGGGTCTCTAAGCTCCTGGTTTCATTTATCCCGGTTTTTTTTATGGGAGGCGCCTTCTCGTATGTTTAGCATAGTAACCAGAGTCAAAACCGCCCTTGAGGGGTGCAGAGCGGAGCGGAGCGCAGCGGCGCCTCGAAAGAGTAGGTTTTGACGATGGATAAACCTCCCTATCGAATGCACACCCCAAAAATCGAAGAAAAATTCGCTAAATTTACGTACTTTCATTTTGATTTTTCTCGAAATTTTATGTATACTTTCGCAAGTGAAATTTTTACAGTATACTCTATAAACCTTCCTCTTTGCTATAGGAAATTTTCAATTTTTTTGGGGTGACTAGGGTTAGGTCACTGTCCCCTTCAAATATTACAAATCCACCTCTGATATCAGAATTGGTGAAATTAATAAAGTTGTCGAAGACTGAAAGACCATTTTAAAACTTGCAAGCATTATTCATGTTGAGATTTGTAATTTCAAAAGTCTCCAAAATCATTTAGTTAATCTAAAATTAGTAAAATTATGATGTGTTTACACATCATAACATAACCTATAAAATTTGTTATTTAAATGTCTAATTACTATGTAAAAAACATGTTTTGAGTAAATTGTGTTATGTCTAAAATTCGGGCATGTGTTTCCGTAGAAGATAGTCATAAAATTGTGCATCGAAAGTGTCTAAAAACATAAGGACTAATATCCAATCCCACAGAAGATTCCTGGATAGATTGGAAGACCATAGTCAAGACAATTCCAATTTATAAAACAAAAACAGCTCCTGTAAACAAAAACAGAATTTATTAGTGGAAATAACATCTTACAAATTAATAAACTCACCTGTAAACCGAGTTATTTCGAATAAAATTAAATTATTTTGGAAATATCACATATTTGACTCCATAGTCGCTATATATAAAATAATATATAAAAATATATAAAACATGTAAAAAAAACATTCCATAAAAATATTAACTTGTTTATTAAAATATAATATATAGTATAAAATAGCTTAAAAATTAACATATAAGAATTATTATTTAATATGTATATTAAAAAATAAATTTTAAATAATATAAAATAAGTAATAACACTATTGTAAACTGTTTCAACATATCGGATTTTCCAAAAAAAATAAATTTTTTCTGACTATTATCACAGCTACAATATGAATTCCAATTATTCCAAAAACTCTTATCAATAATGTCACATTTAGCAGGTATTTTGTGGATGAATAAAAAATAGTTTATGAATTTATACGGTAAAATTTTTGGTAAAATACTTATGCTAGGGCTACACCTGCGTTAACGTCTAATGGGAGATAACGCGTTATTTAATGAGAGAAAAAATTACGCGCTAGATTGTATATTTTTGCATGGCTACATTAATGTGTTACGTTCAATGTGATGTTTAACGTAGTTCATTGTACATTAAATTCAAGATGGATTCTAAAGCGGCTGCAGTGGTTTATTATATGAGCGCTTGTAACTTATATACTATAAATCAATATAAATCTTCATCTTCAATATCAATAATATTAAGTATTTTAGTAATTTATAAGTGTAGCCACAATTGCGCGCTATCTAACGCATTAAATCCCTTTGATGTGCCAAAAGAGCTAGACCGCTACCCGAGCTATCGCCTAATGTCTAATGTCATTAATAATGCCGTTATAAGATTAGCACGTTAATTTGTGGCTACATCTGCATTTTAGTGCATTAATGCACGTTAAGCATCACATTAGACGCAGATGTAGCCCTAGCATATAAAAAAATTATAATTTGAAAATTATAATTATATTGTTATGAATTATTATTACTGTAAATAAATGTTATGAAAGTTCTAGGAAAACAGTTAGAATGACATCAGCCCTTTTTATAATAAAAGGCAAATAAATTATTAAAATGTTAAGGGCGCCAAAAGAATTATATGAATACAAAACTGAAAATGAAAATGAAGGTGTTGAATAATTTATTCACCCAGATATTAATAGTTTAATAGTTAATGCAAATTTTAAAGTAATTTTAAAATTTTATTTTAATTTGTTCGTTGAACTATATTTATTTTATACGGGATTGAGAAACAGTGCAAAAAAGAAGTTTACATTCCAAATGCTAACAAATTTATATAGGGTGAGGTGGGGGTAAATATGAAACTGTCGATTATATTTCGATAATATTATAATTTGACAAATTAAAATTTCTAATATTTCTATTAAATGAAGTTTTACGTGACCTTGTCAATTATTCATGAATTTTGTTTAATTAGATGTAAAGCAAGCATTAAAAAACCAGTGTTTCACTTTTAAACCTTATTTTGGGAAAAAGTAGTATTTTTTTTCCTGTTTCCCCATTGGGTTAAACCACCTAACGGGGGAGTATATTCTGCTATTGGATACAGACATAAACTTAAAACTAATTAATTGACATATGTAATTAATGTAATATAAATGCAAACTTATAACTAGGGAAAAATGGAAACACTTATTTGGTAGAACTATTAAAACTTAAATTGATAAAACATGATAATGAGAACAAATTACACAAACACATATTAAGGCAAGAGATTGACTGTCCCTGCCCTGTATGTGTTTAGTGTTGGTGTTTTAATCTGTAGATATGAGTCAAGGTGTGAGCCATGGCCAGAACGAGAGAATGAAAGATTAGAAAAACAAAACCGGGTTTGAGCATACAATGGCCCTTCAATATTCGAAGTTGGTATGAGCTCAAGCTCAGGGTGGAGTATTAAAATCTTTAAGAGTTGAAATTATATGTTTTATGAAGGTGGTGAAAGAAATAACTAAGGAAGGATGTTTAAGAATTTGAAGGAGGTCGAGTGGGGATACTGAGTAGAAATTACAGAGAGTAAGATGGTTAAAACGGGAAGATACATAGCGTGGGCAATCGGACAACAAATGTTGTAGAGTTTGTCTACTCCTTGAATCGCAAGGACACACATCAGTAGGGCAGATCTTAAATCTAAATAGATAGGTACTCGCGCGAATACGAATGTCCCGTCAATATCTGCGTCAATTCAAAAGAGGTGTCGAAGGCACCTCGGAACAGTCGAACATCTTGCACTGTAGGCAAGTACTGCAGGGTGGTTGAACCTTGAACGGCATTAATGTACTCAGAATTCCAAGTACTTGCCAGTTCAAGGCGAATCACCCTTCTTGCGTAACTCAGAGGGAACTGGGTGTATGCCAGACGACTGTGCGACACGGCCGCATCTTTGGCACATAAATCTGCAACCTCGTTCCCTCCTATACCACAATGAGCCTTTACCCACACGAACTTGATGGTCAACTCGTTCCTCAGACGGAGAAGAGAACGATGGATGGAAGTGACCAGGGGTGAAGTACAGCTTCTGTCGCTGGAAAAAGTAGTATAACAAGCGTGAGAAAATGTGAAACAAAGTGCTATTGACGTTTTCGTGGAAAAAACGGAACAAGCGAGAAAAAAATGACCAGGAATCATGCTGCATGCTCTTACTTTTTATATTTACGCCCAAAATAAAATGTAACACAAGATAAGGTGATGAAAACTAATAAATACATAATGTTTGAAACAAAACTTGAAAACTAATAACTAATAAGCAATAAACAGACAAGAGGGAAAATGAAACAAGTAAGAAGTTAGGTGCTTGTCAACTACGGGCACTGCTTTTAGAAGTAAATGTTTTGTATGATCTGGTTTTGTCTTGTTTTTCACTCAAATTCTCCGATGCTAAGAGAAAAGCTATACGGATTCATCCTATTAACAATTATATACGAAATACGGAATATTCTGAAAAAAATATTTTTTAAGCATGATCAAGATTGTAGTTTGTTATATTATGATAAGGTTGAAATCGTATTAAATCCTGATCTTGCAATGAATCGGTTTCATATTTTCGCTGGCGCTGTTTCACATTTTCTGTAATTTATGGTCCACTTTTTCCCAAAATTTTAATATCCGGTTAAAAAATTAATTATCAGAAGTATAAATCAAAAAATGCATTATTAACTTTCATTTAATATTATGGCAGTTATAGAAAAAGTTCTGCAAAAAATATCTTTTTTACAACATTGAAAGCAAACTATAAGGGAAATAATGACGTTTGAAATTTTATTAAAATTTAATTTATTAATTAATTATAGGCTTGTTTTTGGCCAAATTTTGCGTGTTAAATTTTTACCCCATTCGTTCCTATTTAAACTGTAGATATATATTTTGTAACTATAGGAAATTTCTCAACAATATAATAAAAGAGAATTTTTAATAATTTTTTTAGAGTAAACGATTCAACAGGTTGCAATCCTGGATCAAAATTATAATCCCAGAAATTTGTTTTTGTAATTCCGTCCATAATTCGTCTTGTTGCATATAGTTATGATATATTTTGTATATTATGTATCTTTTATTAAAAATAAAAGGAAAAGGGGTTTTTTTGAATAAAAAATAAGAATTTATCATTTTTAAAGAAGAAGTTATCATAGATAAAAAATGCTTTGAAAGTTTTAAGAAATAAACAAATAGAACGTAATTTAAAAATAGAACAAAGTAAAAATTTATCAAATAAAGAAGTGAACTTGCAGCACTGGCACGTGTATTGGAAATTTTGAAGTTTAATGTCAATGAACGTGGGTACATAGTACATATTTACTATATCGAAGTTACATAATTTATTTCTGTTAAAGCTTTCACGCTGTATAAGCACAAAATAACAATGAAAAACGTTAAGTACATAAATGTATGTAGTACACACGACATATTTTATGTGTGGCTGCCCCAGAAAAGAATAGACCATGATAACCTTTGAAATTTTAGTACATTTTAGGTTTACACAAGTTGCTCTTAAGAGATACCATACTTTATTTGTATTCGAATGTTTAGCGTTGGAAAGTATGGAGGGTGAAGAAGTAATTAAACGTAAATTAATTAACCAGATAACTGGAGGTGATACAATTGGGCATTATAGAAAGTATAATTTTGTATCCTTTCATCGTTAAATCTAACAGTTGAAAATAAGTTTTCCCGAACCCCAAAAAACAGTCACCAGTTTTGGTTGAGTTGTGTTAATTATTTCAATTCAGCATTTCGCGTAAAAGAGGTTTGCATGAACATGCAATTATTTTTTTGCTTAAACCCTTTAGTTTGGAATTGGAAAACAGTCCCTACGTTTTAATCATCAGGTTTAAATCGGAATAGTGGAAAATTTGTCAAAAAAGGTATCAAAAATTACAAAGTCATGGATTGATCGTTCTAAATACTTCGTATGTCCAAAATAGTTATTAGGAAAATTAAACAAAAGAAAATTATAAGCAAGAGATAATCAAAAAGTTGTTGTTTCTACAGATTATCCGAGATAGAGCCCTCCAAACAACCTTGTTTTTTATTTGATGTTTTCCAAAATAACGCAAAATCTGGAAGATTTTGATGTAGACCTTCTTTCCTGTTGTAATACTAATCCATATTTTATAATTTTCAGTATTATTCTTTGAAAAGTCCTATCTCCAAAACTATTCAGGCTACATTTTTTTTCGTTCTTTGTAGAATTTTATTCGCTATATTTTCTCACTTTAGACGTCCTGAAATTAAGCTAATTGCATTTTTTTTTAATTATTAGCATGGAATAATAATATTATAATCTGTCCAACACGAACAATAAATAATTCCAAAATATTCCAAAAAAATACATCAATGTTAATTTTGAGTGAATGGTTTAATTTTTGTAATTGTGAGCTATGTGAATAATTTTAGTTATTAGCCTCTAAGTTTTCTGGGGAAGGTCCAAAAGAACGATCCAGTTATTTATATACACACCATGGCGCATCGCAAATATTCACAATATCTTCGACTGAAATCGTTGAATTTTTATTATATTTGTATCGCATTCAGAACCCCACAGCTGGATTCCATAGGTCCAGACAGGTTTTATTATACCTTTACATAACAAAACCATGTTTTCCATGTTTAGATGAAATGGGGGCCCATAAGCCAGTAAATCTGACGATAGATGAATTCCAGTTGTAGCCTCTTGTACCAAATATTTTTGCCCTCGTTAGTGTTTTAGGTTTTGGGAGTTTTTGCAAAATTGATTCATATTCCACTGCTCCGGGGGTCCGTCAAGTTGGCCCCTCGTTGACGTTGACAACTTCATCGTCACTTGTGGTATCAATATCAATTCTTCCATTGTTTTCCTGGGTTTCGGCAGGTTTATAAAAAATTTCGTTTGGTTTAATACTCTCCCATTCGGAAAATTATAACATATTGACAAAATTTAGGGTAAAGCATCATAATCATCATCGGCAGTTTCCACTCATTTGATATGAGACTTTTAGATAAGTTAAATTTATCTACTTATAATAAATTGAATTATTTCTATAATCTTTATAACGCTATAAACCATGACACTTATTTTGCTTTCATGAAACTTCCTCCGAGGTTTTTAATATTAAAATATGTCATTATTATACCTACGTAAGTTTCTTTCAATTATTAAAAAATATGAAATACCAACAATTTGTGTGTATTTTCAGCGTATGAAAATTGTAAACTACCTACAATTAAGTTACTTTAAATAATGCAAAAAGTATCTTCTAAGACAATTTGAATTCCTAATACGTATTTTGCCCGAAGTTTTTTAAAATTCGTTACTATTTTAGAATTTGAAAATATAAGCATATCCCATGGAGCATTTTTAAATGATTTACAGCAGACAGAACTTCACGAACGCACAATAAAAAATTTAATATAAAAAAATATTTTAAAAAGGTGGGGGCCAACTTGACGTTTCGTCAAAAGTCAACATTTAAATCCCAAATAAAAATTTAACCAACCCAGCACTTTCAAAATAAATTACAGCATTCGCAAGCACTTGCGACTGGATTACGAAAAATGAATAAATTCGAAAATGGATGGGCTGTGTCAAGTTGGAACTTCCAAATCTTGCTATTTTTATTTTAATTTCTTAATAAAAATGTATCGAACCCAGCACTTTCAAAATAATATAGAGCATTCACCAGTATTTCGCGAACCCTTCCAATTAGTATAAAAAAAATGTAGAAATCCAAAATGGAGCCACCAACTGGACGGATCCCTATTCCGATCCAGGGCGGATTTCGGAAACTTAGGGGCTGTTAAGAAACCTATAATGACTGGATTACTTACGACAAAAATGTGCTGTTTGTTGACCTTCCATATTAATAGTATTAAATTAATTGTTGAGGGGTCAATAAAAGACTGTTAGATTGTCCAACGTGTTGGGTATTTATTTACCCATTTTACGATATGTTTCAGTTTATTTTAAAACATAATTACAATGAATATTTCTTAACATTTTTATTACTTTACGATTATTTTTCACTTGGCTGGTGCAGAACGATCGCTAAATAAATGAAACTTAATAAATTACCTTCAACTGTTCAGCCAACAATGTCAGGACGTTTAATTGTGCAATAGAACAGGGGTGGGCAACCTTTTGTATAACAGGGGCCAGAATAATATTTACGTTTCGCCCGCGGGCCTTAGTATAGCTCAATGAATATCTTTAGCTACGACGTAAGATTTATATACACCTACACCTCCAAATTTGTTTATGCTATTTGGATAACACATAATCTATATATTTATATAAAAATGGATGTATGCATGTACATATGTTCCCTATAGACTCCTAAACCGTTTGACCGATCGGAACCAAATTTGGCACAGTTATTATGTAGGTCCCTGCGCATGTTTTTGTATTGAAATAGTGCAAAAATTCGCAAAGGAAAGGAAAGTTGATTTTGAGTAGCCTGCCTTCCTTTAAGGAATCTCGATAATCCATTCATGCGCGTCCCTATGGGACGCGCATGAATGGATTATCGAGATTCCTTAAAGGAAGGCAGGCTACTCAAAATCAACTTAAAAAACAATAATGAATGCTGTCAAGCTGTCAACCGATCGACAATGTACAACAATGTATACCTTTTGTATAACAGGGGCCAGAATAATATTTACGTTTCGCCCGCGGGCCTTAGTATAGCTCAATGAATATCTTTAGCTACGACGTAAGATTTATATACACCTACACCTCCAAATTTGTTTATGCTATTTGGATAACACATAATCTATATATTTATATAAAAATGGATGTATGCATGTATGTTCCCTATAGACTCCTAAACCGTTTGACCAATCTTAACCAAATTTGGTGTAGAAGTTACGATATTTACAACGCTACGAAAAACATAGGCTACTTTAGAACCACATCCGACACGGTCTAGATGGCTAAAGGCGGCCGGTAGGCCGACTGTGCCACCTAGTTATTTTAATAATACGCGAAAACTTAATTCGCGTTAAAGGGAATTTTGCTTCGCGTATAAAAAATTCAGGTATCAAAATCTAATTCGCGTTATTCTGAATTCGAATACATCGAACTGGCGTACATGGAGGGTCTAGTGTACTTTTCAATTTAGTTTTTACAATACTTTTTAATTTAATTTAAATAAGACGAATTATATCGAAAATTAAACTGTAGATCTCTCCTTTTTCCTTATGTTAGGTACTAACCTAATCATTTTCTTTAAAATTTTTGTTTTTGAAAATATTTATTTATTATTTCTTCTAAAGATTTCGCAGGCCGGATTAGAACTTTACGCGGATCGGAGTTGGCCCGCGGGCCGGAGGTTGCCCACCGTTGCAATAGAATATGATTTATAATTCACAGTGGCGGATCTACATTGAAATTAATGAAGCTGAAACTTCAGGCCCCTGATGCATCAGCCTTCAATAATTATTGTAAATTATGGAGATTCTTACTTGCAATAAAGACAGTTGTTGGTGGCCTTTTTTATGTCTGTTCATACAACTTGGATGCAACTTTTCTTGTTTAGGGACCCAGTGTGCATTGAGCTTCAGGCCCCAAAAAATGCCGGATCAGACGATGCGTGTATTAAGCGAATGTGTGCGTTCGTTACATTACAATTTTATAAAATGTAATTATAAGTAAAAATAAAATTATTATATTAATTGTGCCTGTTTCTACACCGTAGGATACCTACTACTACTACATAATATAGGCTGGACGTGATTATGTATGGTATTTGGTAGTACATTGCAATGTCACTGGGAGAACCTGTTCAGGTCATAATATTGTGTTAACCAACAAAACGCCTAACTAACATAGTTTGAAATACATACATACGTAGTATATAATATAAAAGAAAACCAAGAGCTTGAAAAGGTAAACTCGGTTTTTCCAATATTAATATCTGCGTTGGTTAAGGAAACATTTATAGTGGAATCGTTGTACAATTAAATGAACTTCGAATAATACATTTTTAAGAGTTAAGTGATGCAAATGTAATACCAGCACGTAATCAAAAAATTTAAAATAAATCGTATTATAAATAATAATAAATTTATTATTGGAAATCCTGAAATTTCACTTTTCAATAATCGTTCAGGATTCACAGATTAAAAGTGAAATCATTAATAAATACAGTCGAGTTTAATAATAACGGTTTCTTCACATTCTCGAAATCTTTAATGGAAATCCCCTTTTCTAAATATTTAGGTATGAGAATTTTTCAAAAATCTGAAAAAATACTAGTCTCCTTATTCAGGAGTATACAAAATTGTCCTTATTCAATCTATCGATGAAATTCGGCATTTGATGTGTGCAAATAATTATTAAATTAAAAGAAGTCCAGGAAGTAATTTTTTACCAAAATAAAATGCACAATATATTATGCATTTATTTCTTGTAAAAAGATGGGATAGAAACTTTACAGATCTGGGGGTACTGTAATGTTTTGAAAAAGTTAATTAGTAGATTATACAGTTATCAGATGATAAATCTCGTAAATTTCCAACTTTATTTACTACTAGTAGATTTAATTCATGAGGTTACTTTTCCAAGAGGTGTGTGGGTTTTTTAACCGTTTAATCTATTACAATATAATGTAAACTTGCAAGTCATCAACACACTTGACGGTTTTTTCGATAAATCTTTTAATTAGCAAGGTTAATATTTAATTTTCTAGTGGCATACTCATACTGTGTAGTATAATGACAATTTAAAAAAATTTCCAGGAAAAACTCAAGTTGCATAAAACAAGTTAAAATCAAGGTTAAAATTTTAAATAAATTATTTCTACCTGTACCCATCAGTTTATAGAAAGTAACGATCGATAGTTGCTCTTTGTTAACAACAAATACGCAATTGTATTAATATTTTAGATAATTTAATTTAAAATCGATGCTTTGTTTTTCTTCGAACTAATTTGAAATTACATGAGACTACAGCAGTGTGTAATATATGGTATTATAGACATGTACACGTATTTAAGTATTATATAGGGACCTCTTGGATAAATTTGAAGAATCTTTAGATCAGTCTCCCAATTTTGGGAAATTTTATAATATAGTATAAGCACAACTAGCATAATTTTAGATGGAAATCACTTTTAGCACGCTTTGGAGGTGCACATAAGGACACGTGGTTCTTCGATATATGAATCAATACACAGTGGAGGAAATAGCTATAAAGTCACCATATTACAAATGAAATTATTTTATAAGTGATGGTTCTAAAGTTTTCATTATTTTAATTTAAATGTTTAAAAATAATTTTTATTAACTAAGATAAAAAAAATCTAAACACCTAAGCGATATGAAGCTCTCGAAAAATTAAATAGAGAAAATTAATTGACTGTCCAAATAGAAAATCTTTAGATAATATTTATATTAGATAATATATTTTTTCTACTCATATTAAATAATATTATATACAATACTGATGCGTTTTTATTTGAGAAAGTTATCAATTATTCAAACAATGGAATATTTTTTCATTATTCAACTGTTGTCGGCCAATCATATGCCGAATGTTTGATTATACAACTGTTGTCAGCCAATCGTATGCTGAGTTTTTCATTATTCTTCAGATCACAATTTTGGGTTGCGAAAGGTATTATTAAGGCACAATAATTGCCAACTTTCTCAGTCATTGAATAATATACTATTTTATAACTTATTAGTTTAAAATCAATATGTTATTTTTCTTGGAACTAATTTGAAATTACATGAGGCGATAGCAGTATAAAATAAAATAAAATAGAATATAAAATAAAATATAAAATAAAAAATAAAATAAAATAGACATATGTAAGTATTATATAGGGACCTTTTGAATAGAGTTTAAGAATCTGTAGATCAATCTCCCAACTTTGGGAAATTCTATACAGTGTAAGCACAATAATTAACGGAATATTAGATGAAAAAAACTTACGGCGCGCCTTGGAGGTGCACATAAGAACACGTGATTCTTCAAGACTACTACTTACATACATGTTTTAAAAAATATGAATCAATACACACTGGAGGAAATATGAAATTACCATATTTCAGATAATGCATGATTTGGATCACAAATAATTCGTAATTAGATATTATATTAAGTAGAAATTAATTTAGGTATAATATGTTGAATTTTGAGGGAAATGATTCTGTAGCCAGTATCTTATAAATATAATATTGCTGACTGAAATATGAATATAAGTGGTTCTAAAGTTTTCATTATTTTTATTTTAACGTTTAAAAATAATTTTTGTTATGATAAAAAAAACTTAACATCCAAGCGATATGAAGCTCTCGAAAAATTAAATGAGAAAATTAATTTACTGCCCAAATTGGGAATAATAAATAGAAAACTTTTGGTAACCGGACAGAACAGAACATGAAAGAACAGAACATGAATAAACAGAACACGAAAGAACGGAAAATGAAAAAACAGAGCAGTGAAAAAACAGAGCAGTGAAAAAACAGAACAGTGAAAAAACAGAACAATGAAAAAAGGAAAACACTGAAATAAAAGAACATTGAAAATTCAGAACAACGGAAAAATTAAAACGCGAAATTAATTATTATGTCATCAGTAGGTATAATAAATAAAATTTCTCGCTTTGGCGAGAAAAAAGGTTCACAACGAAAGGAAAATTTAATATGTCCAACGTGTATTCGTCGGCAATCGACGAGCGCGATTATTAAAAATCCATCCACAATATAACGGTCCTTTCGAAGAGCTCAAATCGAAAAATATGTTACATTTTTTGAAGAAATTTTCCAATTTCAATTTTGTTTTTCTTTCAATCGATAAAGTGAGCAAATCTAAAGCTTCTTCTTCTTCTAATTAGGCTTTCACCTGTTCTATCTTCGGTCACCTCTTCATTGTTCAGTGATGTTGTCGCTCCACCTCTTTCTTGGTCTCCACACACTTCTGCGGCCCACCGGAGACTTGTCTCTAGCTATTCTCACCACCCTGTCCTCTGCCATTCTATTTATATGGTGATTCCACTCTCTCTTCCTGCCAATTATCCATTCGTTGATGCTCTCATCGTTACATGACTGTCTTAGGGATTGGCTTAGTTCTCTATCCCAAAGGGTTTTTCCAGCAATCCTGCGAATGGTTTGCATTTCTGATGTTTCCAGGATACGTTTCGTTTTCTAAAGCGAAATGTAGAATAACATTTTTTTCGAAAACCCTTCCCTTGTCTTCAAAATTATATATTATATTACTATATTTACCTGCTTTCAGATGACATTTCACTCGCGTGTATCATGGACACGTTTGCTTATATGAAAAAATGTCTATCTTAGTAATTTCTCGAAAATTTCTTCAGCTTACTTTTTTATCTGATGTATTTTTTACCTAAATCCTATACAAATTGAGATATTCACAAAAATTAATTTTGGAACTGAAATTTCAGCCGTTGTCAGGCCCTAAAAACTTTAGCGGATACCCAAACTTTGGGGACTTTTGAGAAACTATTTAGAACACCCTATTAAAGCCAAAAACACACTAAAACGTTTTGTATGAATTATTCCGGAAGTTTGCTTGATTTTTTGACTATACGCAGTGGACTAATTGGCTAGTAAGAAACGTTGGCAAGCAATGTCTCGCCTTAATCCGTCCAGCAAATTCCATACGCTAGGGTGGCTTTGTGGAAACCTTCACAACAATTTGTTGTTTTTGAACTTTTCTCCGCAGCGGCTTCGAAATGGTTCCACAGCGCGATAGGAAATTGTGGTGATCGTCCTGCAACGCCTACTATATATGTGGAGAAGAAATACGTCAACACGTCATTGTAGCGATCATCATCGGGAAATGTTTCAGCTAGGTCGTCAAATACGGAGCGCACGTCCTGTGCTGGTACAAACGATAGAGCAGCCAAAGACTTAAGTTTTAATTTAACGTCAATGTCAGATTCATATTCGATTTTCAAACCAGCACTGTTAATCCTTCTTAGCAAACTTTGACACAAATGGAAGTAGCAACCCTTAATTTCCGCTTCCGGGAATGCAGTCCTAGCAGCAGAAATGCATGCTTTCTCAAAATCAATTAAAATCTTCTGGGGTGCGATGTTGGGCACCAATTCTTTCAAAATTGTGAACATGCGATGGTACGTATCACTGGTCTTCTTTTGCAGCAGGAAGTAAATGCAAGATGGATAGGAGTTGCCGACCTTAGCATGCCATGTATATAGTTGGTAAAACAGTATCTCCCAGTAGCTCACCATTCCCAATCCCAAAATTCTTTCTTGATCGTTCGCTCCTGTGTCGTGCAAAATTAAGTCCGCATAATTTTCCGGGATCGAAAAATTTGTTGTGATCGGATTCGGAATATGTGCCGTTTTCTTATAGTTGAATAGATTTCGGGTCATGGAAGATTTTCTGGGCAAATGTTCTAAAAACGTCGGAACTAACGTTGCTTAATGCTTGTCCCAATACATTTCTTGTAGTTGTACCAACTGCCTTCACATTCTGCTTCATTTTGCTCTTAATAATGTTAGCCTGCGCGACTTGCTGAGGTTTTTGCGGCGAATGGCAAATTTGTAGTAATTTAATATAATAATATAATAAACTAATTTAAAATTAATAAATCGTGTTGCATTAATTTTAGCAATTTTTTTTAATTGCAAAATTTTACAAATTTAGTAATATCATTATTATGAAGTAGGTATATTAATTATTTATTATACTGATGACATAATTAATTTCGCGTTTTAATTTTTCCCGTTGTTCTGAATTTTCAATGTTCTGTTTTGTCAATGTTCTTTTATTTCAGTGTTCTCTTTTTTCATTGTTCTATTTTTTCACTGTTCTGTTTTTTCACTGCTCTGTTTTTCATGTCTGTTCTTTCGTGTTCTGTTTTTAAAAGCTTTTATTTAGCTCGTACAAAATTGACCTCGCGCATATCCTATACGCGCAACTTGAAAATGGCTTCGCGAATATCAGATGTTGCACAAAAGCGCGCTTTCTGTAAGCCGTTGTTATAATTTGGTGTATTGTCTTATAATTTGGTGTATTGTAATAATTTTTGTGTTAAAATCAGATAATCAAACTAGTTTTGCGGCAAATATCTATTTTTATTTTATTTTATTATGGTTATGTGATAAACTGTTGTGACATTTGTTGCTATCTCTTTTTTTTTTATTAGTGGTCAACTCAAATAATCCCATAGGCGTAACAGTGGTTTTGTTTGTTAAGGAACCCACGCAGGAATATTTTTCAAATAAAAACATATTACCTATATAAAAATTTTTGGAAGACTAAAAAGAAATAAATAAAAAATAAATAAAAAAATTTTTTAAAAAAAAGCTTATAAAAACATGCACTAAAAAGTTAAAAATAATTTTTCGTCACAAAAAGGAATAAAAGCGTGCGGCTGTTTAGCAATTACTTAAATTAAAATTAACAGCCGCACGCTTTTATTCCTTTTTGTGACGAAAAATTATTTTTAACTTTTTAGTGCATGTTTTTATAAAAGCTTTTTTTAAAAATTTTTTTTATTTATTTTTTTTCATGTTCTGTTCTTTTATGTTCTGTTCTGTAATGGAACCTTCAAATATTGCATGATTTGGATCACATATAATGTGATCCAAATGTGATTAATGACTAAGGAAAAATTTGTCATTATCTTATAACTAATATTGCTGAGTGAAATTTGAATTTAAGTCGTTGTAAAGTTTTAATTTTTTTTATTTTATAGTAATTTTTGTTGCAAAATTAAATAGAGAAAATTAATTTACTGCCCAAATTGGGAATAATAAATGGAACATTTTTGGGTGAAATGGGAAGGCCGTGTTCAGTAGTTAATAACTAAGTACGTTTAAACTTGGAAATTAATATGGACAAAAAAGCATCTACAACCTAAATTTGAGAGAATTGAATGGTTAAAAATGTAATTGTTCAACAAGCAGTAAAAGACAAACTAAATGCGTTGAAAATGAAAACTGAATTAAATTTTGCCATAACCAAAAATGAATTAAAATAGCTACACTGATCTCCTGAATAAGTTTTAATAAACTTTATCGATGATTTTATGGAAGCGAAAGTGGTTTGAAGATGGAAATATTGAAATTTAAATCTGGAAAATGACAATTCAAGAAGTTTGTAGCGCTAATCCTATTACAGTTCTTCAGGATTTCACAAATTCAATGCCAGACCAGAATTTTTGAATTAATTTTCAAGATGACTGAAAAAAATAGTTTTTAGATTGCTCGACATCAATTTAATTTAGGTTACTTTATAGCTATTTCCTTTAATAATTTATTTTGATTTTGGATTGTTTATTGGTAATGGTATTAAAACTTATCTTTGTTTTATATGCACATGTATTTGTTATTAAAATAAGCGCAAGTAAATAATAAAATAAAATTTTACCACTATCTTATCGCAAAGGTGTGCACAGAAATGTATCAATACAAATGATATCAAAACAAGACTAGGCAACGACGCATTTTCTAACATACAATTTTATCATTTTTTTAAATTTAAAATTGGAAAAACTAAGTCATTGTTCAATTGAACTTTAATGAAACATTCCTCGAAACGGGTGGCAGCAGTAAAAAAATTTTTCTTACAAAACTTGCTTATTTTTGAAAGACCTTTTCAAAGATACCAATTTCGACCCTCTGTATTGTTTAAAAATCTTGAGTTTTCCTTTCCTCGATTTTGCTTGGAGGCTTTTGTAATCAACACTTTATTTATTTCTTATTTCATTGATAGCAGCAAATAATCAGGATAACAGAAGTCTGCAACAAAATTTATTTTCAAATTTATGATTTTTCAAAAATATACTCTATAATATTTTCGAAAAAATAGTAAAGTAATAGTTATTTACATAAAAGTCAGGAAAATGACATATTACTGACGAGGGGCAATGTTGAAATACGAGGCACTTCGTGCCGAGTATTTTAGAGCTCCGAGTCAAGTGAGACATTTTACTGACATGTTTTGTATTAAATTTTTCCGAAAATCGTAAAAAATCGAAATTTAAAATCGAAATTTTAAAACACTAATTGAACGACATTTTTTGACATTGACATTTGTCTATTTTATTTTGTTATTATTAACCTTACTAATTATTACCGGACTAGTCAGTAAAGTTCAATTTCCCTGCGCGTGCATAAGCAGGGAAATGTTGTTTCAATGACGATTTCCGGAAAAAGTTTTTTAAAATAAAATTCCTATCTAAAAATGATTCTTCTTATAAAGATAATTAAAAAATTATGGAAGTTTCGTATCACGATTTTCATTCTCATTATAATTATGACGTGACATGATAAAAAAAAGTGTTTAAAGTAAAGTTGTTTAGAATTAAATTTTTTCTTTTCGAAATATTTCCCTTTTAAAATTTATGTAAAAAAATTAGGACACAGAATTTCCGCTCATTTTTCATAAATTATAATTTTACTCAAAAATTAAGCACTTTGCGAAAAAAATATAATAGAAATGAATTTGTTAAAAATTAATTAGCTAGAAAATGATATGTGTTTCATTGAAATATGTAAAAAAATAAAAAAGTTACAGCGATGTTATTGTGCGGCAGTCAAAAGGGCTTTAGGGCGTTCTGGTACGACTGAGGGGCTGGTACCATCCCAATTCGTAAGGGGAATCCAATGATGTATGGCACATATTTGGATTATTATGATTGTCACGAATGACATCATGCCCGCGGACCAATACCAGATCAAACGTTAGCGGTACCGTGCATTATTCACGCTTTTGATAACTTATAAATACCGGATGGAAGGCATTCGCGTCATTCCATCGTATAACTTCGAGGTGTGTGTACTACATACGTGGGTACATAATATTCAGTATTTAATTGCATTTAATTTGTGTGTCAACAATAATAAACATGGCCAGCAAAATACAAATCGAATTACCAAATGGATTAAAAATGCCAGCCGTTGGTTATGGAACATTTGAGGTAAACTTTTTTGAATTTAGTGTTTTTATGTTCAATAAATACGCGGGAATAAATTAATTTAATAATTACGGAATTTTAACTTGTTGATAGTATTTTATTTGTATTTGTGTACTTCTTAGAAAAATAAACAAAAATAAATTTATTTAACGTAGCAACTACATTATAAATTTGGGTATCTTAATGACCTTGAGATTCTAATTCCGTAATCAGAAAAAGTTTGTACACATGGAATAATTATTTCTTAATATAATATAATAGAATAATTTACATAATTGATTTGTGTTGGTAAACAAAGATGCCGAAACTTTTATTTTAAGGTCAAGTTCATGTGCAATCAGAAAAAAAAATTTAAATGGCTATTTAATAGTATAAAATTGTTTTAAATAATTTTTATTAGCAATATGCAAACTGCAGTTTGAAAGGTTGTTTAATATTTAATAATTCTGCAAATTGCAAATGATGTCATAAAATGCAGACGCAGCCTTGGAAAAACCTAATGTGATTTTATTGACTGCTTTTCTCATTAACCCGGTTAAAAATAGCCGAAACAGTAACTCAAAGTATGCGTTTTACAACAGTTCATTAAAACGTTAATAATAAATATTATGTGTTATTTAATAATGTAGTAATTATACAACATATCAATTCAAATCGACAATTAATTGGGTTAAAAGCTTAAGGAGTAACCGAAGTTCTGATGGTCGAAGTGAAAAAAAAGTTATTGATTTTTTCCTAATTCAACCTTACACACGACTGCAAACATAGAAAAATTTGTTATAAACGAGATAATACAGGGTTTTCTATATAATAGTCTAAACGTTTAATATTATGTTATTTTCCAAAAAAAATTCTAATATTTCGTTATCCCGTTTATTATGAGGTTTTGAAAAGGTTTTTCCAAACTTTTTCAGGTAGAAAATATAAATCTTTGGTTAAAATTTTCCAAAGTTACCAATATTATTCTCTATTACAGCGGCGACTTTCGACAATTTTCAAGTCACGACCCACTGAACAAGATGCTAAAAATGTCAAAGCATGTGTATGTATCAGTTTAAAATTTATGTTCATATATTGTTATTATCCCACTTATTCAAATGAAATATCACTGAAAAAGCTGTTTATCAGACCGTTTTCCAAAATCCACCTATCGATTCATGCTATTAAGTAAAATAAAAATAATGCGTCAATTTACCCCGTGTGAGGTAATAGTGGCTTATACCTACGGAGAGGTAAGTTGGCACAAATTAATATAAAATTGAATTTAAGCAAAAAATCGCATATTTTAAGTAGAACTTACTTTGTGAAATAATTAACTTTATATATTTTATATTAAAACACACAAAAACAATCGAAAAAGTGTTTTCGATGTGCCAACTTACCCCAACGTGGGTTTTCACTTGAAACTAAATCAATCAAAATAATACAACTTCAATTGGTAGACAAAAATATGCACAATGAAAAGCTGTAATCGTTTAATCGTGATTGTATAACAAAATGAATGAAAATTTAATTAACAAAAATGTCCTTTTCTTGTGAAAAAAGCGAGAATAACTTTACTGTATAAATATGTTTAGTGTAACAAACCAAAACTTTAATGATAGATGCACATCTCATTACGTAGTAGCACAGTATTATGAGGAAAGTTTCAATTGGGAGCGTATCCAGTATTAAATTAGGGGATACGCACAACAATATCAACTTACCCTTGTCACCAAATAGTTCTCCGAAATAGTAGTTAATAGAAAACCGTAAAAAAATTTTTGATCCTGATAATTTATAACAAACTGTTCTAGAAATTTCTTATGGGACCCAAAGTTAGTAAATCGGTCAAGATCAGCCAAATAAGGCAGTTTTCTTTTAAATTAATCGAATACTTATGGGTATACCCCATATAGTATGTGCATACTATAGGTATAATAAAGCATGACGCTTTTCAAAAAGTCACCTATTCATTTATTGTAAATTGGAAAACTTGGCAAGGGTAGTATACATAATTAAATTTATTAGACACATGTACTTAGGGGCCGTCCATTAATTACGTAAGGATGATTTTTGTAATTTTGGACCCCCTCCCCCCGCCACGTAAGGGTACGTAAGATTGTGGCACCCCCCCCCCCCACATCTTACGTAAGGATTATTTAAAAGAAAATTAATTTTGACCCCCCTCTCCACCCCAAGGTACTAAAGTAGCCTATGTTTTTCGTAGCATTGTAAATAACTTCTACACCAAATTTGGTTAAGATTGGTCAAATAGAAACGTAAAGCACGTGCACGCGTATTTGCATTGTCTATCGGTTGACAATTTGACAGCATTCATTATTGTTTTTTAAGTTGATTTTGAGTAGCCTGCCTTCCTTTAAGGAATCTCGATAATCCATTCATGCGCGTCCCTGCAGGCTACTCAAAATCAACTTTCCTCTCCTTTGCGAATTTTTGCACTATTTCAATACAAAAACATGCGCAGGGACCTACATAATAACTGTGCCAAATTTGGTTCCGATCGGTCAAACGGTTTAGGAGTCTATAGGGAACATACATACACACATACATACATCCATTTTTATATATTTACATAGATAATAATAAATACAAAAATTTAAATTAAATTTTTATTTACATAGATGAAAAACCGTTCGTAAAGATCACCAAAGTTTGATGCCATTTACTATAATTCACACTATTATGCCACTATGTTTAATGATTTTTAAGTACTATATACGAGGGCGGATTATTAAGTCCTTAGAATGAGAAAGTAAAAACAATTTTTTTGGGAAAATTTCATTTTATTTTTCAATATAGTCTCCTTTTAGGTCGACACACTTGATCCAACGCGGTTCAAGTTTTTGGATGCCATCGGTAAAGTAAGATTTCTCAAACTCTCCAAAATAAGCATTTGTTGCATCTATCACTTCTTCATTTGACGTAAATCTTCTTCCTCCGAGCCATTTCTTCAAGTTTGGAAACAAGTAGAAATCACTAGGAGCTAAATCTGGTGAATATGGTGGATGTGGAAGCAATTCGTAGCTTAATTCATGCAATTTTGCCATTGCAATTCTTGATGTGTGAGCTGGTGCATTGTCGTGATGAAACAGGATTTTTTTCTTGTTTAAATGAGGTCTTTTTTCTTGGATAGCAGTATTTAATTTGTCCAATAATTCAGCATAGTATTTCCCTGTTATTGTTTTTCCTTTCTGGAGGAAGTCAATTAACACTATTCCATGAGCATCCCAAAAAAACAGTTGCCATAACCTATCCAGCTGATGGAACTGTCCTTGCTTTCTTTGGAGCACTTTCACCAGCTTCCATCCATTGTTTTGATTGTTCTTTCGTTTCTGGGGTATAGTAGTGAATCCATGTTTCATCGACGGTTATGAATCGGCGCAAAAATTCTTTGGGATTACGCTGAAATAATTCCAAACTTTGCTTTGAAAGATCCATTCGATTGCGTTTCTGATCGTTTGAAAGCAAACGCGGCACCCATCTCGCAGACAACTTTTTCATATGCAGTGTTTTATGTAAAACATCCCAAACACTTTTATACGTTATTCCACATAAGGCCCAGTTGTTCAGTATTAGGTTATCTTTTAACCTGAATTATTTTCCATGGAAACAATTCTTGAAACAATCATTTCTATGGAAAATAACCCAGGTTAAAACATAACCCGAAACTGAACAACTGGGCCTTAGTCAGCTAGCTCACGCAATTTCACTCTTCGATCATTTAATACAGTACGATGGATTTTTTTGACAATGGCTGGAGTAACAACGTCTTTTGGACGTCCTGGCCTTTGTTCATCACTTGTGCTTTTACGACCACGTTTAAATTCATTATACCAATTATAAACAGTTGCAGTCGACGGAGCAGATTCACCCAACACTGAGTTCATATCAGTAACTATTTCTGAAGGCGTTAAGCCTTTGAGATACAAGTACTTGATAACCGCACGAATTTCGTTTTTCTCCATTTTAGCAAATTTATACAAATTGTTCACTTTAAATGACTATCAAAATTCAACGATTTGACATAAATGGATGAAATTAGAAACTTTAACTTTCCAAGGTTGGTACTTCTCAAAAATAACACTAAATTGGCCAGAGTGGTGACATCTCTGTTTCATTCTAAGTACTTAATAATCCGCCCTCGTATTTCAATATATGATATTTCCATTATACCTGGATATAATTACCAACATAAAAAGAAAAAATTATATTAGATTATTAAATTTAATTTAAAAAAATATTTTAAGAAACTTACGTAAGGAATACGTCGGACCCCTCCCCACCTACGTAAGAGTCCGTAAGATATCCAATACCCCCTCCACCCCAAAAAACCCTTACGTAATTAATGGATGACCCCTTATCATAAAAAGTATTTTATAAGTAAAATTATATAACGGACATTTCAAAGAAAAATCTACATTATGAAACCTAAAAATATTACCTATTAAAATAGAATTACCAGAAATAGTGATAAATTGTGTCAACATTCTACATTATTTACCACAGTTATAATTGCTGTTTTTATGCGTTTATAACTTGATGTAATTATTATAATGGTGCCGTATTTTTCTTATAAAAATAATTATATCGTTTCACATATTAAGTAATAAATTAATTTTTTAATTTTAAACTTCTATTTTTGGATTTATACGACATTCAATTTTAATTGAACTTCCATTACTAATTACTCTTCTTTGAGCCTTTGACAAAAACTTCAGACGGCATAATGCGCCTCGATTGTCATAAAAAGAACGGTTTTTTGTATTTTGATTATTACCCGAATTTGTATCAGAATATTCACATGTCCCTTGAGTAATAATTAACGACCCAACATTACCATTGTTGTGTGTGAAACTTGGTTATATTAATAACGCTGATAGTTTATGTGGGAAATTACACAAAACTTAAATATCTTGGAAAAGTTAGTTATGTTCTAATTTAAAAAAAAAGCTTAATTTTTATGCAATTAACATGGAATTAAGAAGGAAACCAACATTCAATATTATCAACAAAGCGGAAATGCTCATATCTCGGTAAAATTCTTATCAACAAAGTTTTTTTCCATTCGTACCTTTATATTTATCTTAAAATTACCTAATTAACCAAACACTGTTTTATTTTTATCACGTTCTGTTTTAAAAATAAAACCTATTTATATATGTTTAAATTACAAAGTAACAAATTATTCTTTTTTACAAACAAAATAAAAACGTTTTTTATTGTGTCTTTTAGGCTTTAGACGATGTATTGGAAAAAGCTTTAAACGTAGCCTTCGAGGCAGGATATCGCCACATCGACACAGCAACGCTCTACAATAATGAGACAATCATAGGAAAGGTCGTCAACGATTGGCTTACATCTGGAAAACTTAAACGTAATAATATTGATTATTTAAATTTCATTTTTGTAACCCTTTTCTTTACAGGAGAAGAGCTTTTCTTAACCACCAAGTTACCTCCAATTGGTATGCGAGCATCAGATGTTCCAAAATTCTTAAAAGCTTCTTTGAAAATGCTTCAAGTCGATTATCTTGACTTATACTTAATTCATTGTCCGTTTGGAGTAAACAATGTAGATGGAAGTCAGGTACCTTTATTACCTGACGGCAATTGCGATTTTGATATGACAACAGATCTTGTCGCAATTTGGAAAGTAAGTTTCCCATTTCCCATATTTAAAAAAATTATTATTAAACATTTTTTTTCTTTTAAGGCAATGGAAGAACAAGTAGATGCTGGTTTGGTCAAGTCGATTGGAATTTCTAACTATAACATCAAACAAATGCAATTAGTTTTGGACAACGCAAGAATAAAACCAGCAAACCACCAATTTGAATTTCACGGTTACTACCAACCCAACGAAATAATCAATTTTTGCAAGAAAAATAACATTTCCATGACATCTTACTCATCTTTAGCATGCCCTGGTTATGCGGCTTTCATGGCTAAATTTGGAAAGATTGTGGATGTTCCCGATTTAATGGACAATCCAATCGTAAAGGACATTGCCAAAAAACATGGAAGAAGTACGGCTCAAGTTTTACTCCGAAATGTTTTGCAAAAAGGAATTGCTGTTATACCCAAAAGTGTTACCCCTGCACGTATTTATTCCAACATAGATGTTTTTGATTTCAAACTTGATGCCGATGATGTTAAACAACTTGATGGTCTTAACCAAGGTCCAAAAGCTAAGATCGTCGATTTTAAATTATTCACAGGGTAAGAAAGTTAATTTATATTTCAAAAGTGTTAAAACAGTTGGTCGAGAATTCCTTAAAAATTTAAATAAATTACTAATGCGACAAGTGTTTTGTGTACTTTAAATTTATGGTAATAATTTAGTCACGTTCGGTAAACGATATTCGTAACCCTTTTGTCCTTGTAGAAGATAACCTTCATGTTTTCTACTTAAGTTCGTAAACCTTGTGACCATGATACGTCATAGTTACCACATGTGTTGGTCTTCATTGAATTATAATTTCTGTTTTTTGTTTCAGAGTCGAAAAGCATCCACAGTATCCATTAAATTAAAGAAAAAGTCAGTATTACACTTTTGTTACACATATAATTATATTTATGTACCTAAAATTGAATAAAATTTGCACTGTAAACTTCACCAAAAAATTTTGTTTTCTTTAAAATATAATTACAATTCACAGTTCTGTTCTAATTCGATGTGCTAATATTTAGCATTTCCTTTCAGCAATATTTGGAGTTATTTAAGATGGAAAGTTTTAAAGCGCTCAGATTGAGCAGTTAGTAAATTAAATGTATCATGACATTATTTTTAAACTTTTAAAATTATATAAAATTGAAGCAGTAGACACATAGTAAATGCCATATTGAATAAAACAGAAAAATCTTCTAACCATTAAAATTTCTCTCAAATTTGAAATCTCAATTTGTATAAAAGTACCTATAAATACTTTTCCATGCACCCTTTATTTACAAGAGGACGTACCCGAGCGATAAACTTAAGTTAAAAATAAAATTTAACCAAATAGTAGATAAAATAGTTTTTCAGTATTTCAAGAATGATTATCAGAGCAATAATGGGTTTTTCCTTAATAAAATTATTTATAAATTTTGTTGGTATGTAGGCGGTTATAATTATTCGGTATGCTATTATAGAAAAAGTTCAATATATTAGGAATTAATAATTTATGTTGCTATAGTTTGTTAATTTTTGCATACATAAATATTAAAATTGCGCCGGTGGCTCCGCGCCGTTCCCTTCTGAAGTGGACAAGAAACTGCATATAGCTCAAAAAAACCCATTGTTTCGAGAATTTCCATATACCAAATCGTAGATAAATGTTCTTTTAAGAGTTTTTATTTTCCCGCTTTTTCACACATTTTTGATTATATTAATTTGATTATTATTATAATGAGCTAGCACCAACAAAAAGATTTTGATTAATATTTATGTAAAATACTTTTCATGAAATTATTTTTATTTTTGCTTCAATAATAAATAATATTGTATTTAATATACATAGATAAAGAAAATAAGCGTTTAGTTAAGTTTTTAAACCTAAAATATGTTATTAAACAATTTGTTAAGTATAGGGGGGAGAATTACCTAACCCTGGCAACTCCAAAAAATTTGAAAATTTCCTATTGCAAAGAGGAAGGTTTATATAGTATAATGACATAATTTTAACAAGCGAACATATAATCAAAATTTCGAGAAAAATCAATTTGAAAAGTACGGGGAATGTAACCTGATATGCCTCCGACCCGGGTCGATGCGACATCAGTCGCCCGTGCTTCGATGAAAATGCGTAAAATTTTTTCGCTCCGATTTGAATTTTTCTTTGAAATTCGGATAGATGGGGGTGTGATTAGTGGATATTGGTAATAAATATAATCAAAAAAATGAAAAATAACCCGTGTATTGCCGAAAAAGTGAAAAAATTAAAAATTTTTTTCCTTCAAATTTTGGGGTAAATAATTGACTTGGCCAGAACTGCGAGCATCAAAAAACCTACCCTACGCCTCTCCGGGGCTCCGGTCGGTTTTTCGTGCTCCGAGCTGCTACGCAGCAGAGCTAAACATACGAGAGGCGCGACAGATCAAGAAAACCGGGATAAATGCAACCGGAATGTGAGAGACTCTCGAAATAGCATTAAAAAGTATAGTTGCGGTATGGGGCAGTAAACTATTACGCTTCACCCCCAAAAAATCGCGTAAAAACTAAAAATAATCGATGTTACATGTACGACCGTCGACCTGCATCTGCCGCTCCGAAATTTTCTAAGTGTAAGAGTATATCAGTCTGCACGTACCGTCAACAAAATGCGCGCCGGCCGGGCGAAGTAGTGGCATCGACCGGTTCTGCAGCATGCGAGATGCTACTTTTCCGTACTGTTCAAATTGATTTTTCTCGAAATTTTGATTATATGTTCGCTTGTTAAAATTATGACAGTATACTATATAAACCTTCCTCTTTGCAATATGAAATTTTCAATTTATTTGGAGTTGCCAGGGTTAGGTAATCCTCACCAGTATAGGGGTCAATAAAAGACTGTATAATTTGTCCAACGTTTCGGGCTTTATTTGTCCATTTTCAAGGCTGAAATAGTGAAAAATTATACAAAAATTGAAAGACCATATTAAAATATTTATGAACCTAATGAGAAGAACATGCTTGAAGTTCAGCAAGATATTTCGAGTTGATGACCAGGCCCGACTCAAGAATATTTTTAACTACGTGCTAATGGAAAGAATTGCGCCCACCACAACCGGTGAATTTATCTGGTGAAAGTTTTTAGAAGTGAACATGAATAAAAATAACTTTTATTTTCATTTTAGTTATTGATGGTAGTTATAAAAAAATTAGTCTTTGCATATTACATTTCTGATGTGACTCTGTTGGTCCGCTCCTTCTATTTTTAACTAAAGCACGTAAAGGATCCCCAAAGGTATCAAAGAAGAGACAATTTTTCCCCACTTAAGTTTCCCCACGATAATTAAGTTTAATTTATTATTAAAATTATAACTATAGCAAAAACAATTAAAATGCATTGTATTTGATCAGAGATTAGCTTTATCTTTTGAATATTCTTTGGGAATCACCTAACGTTGTTTCTAAACAGGTCTAAAGATTTGGCATACAATCTTTTCCTGGACTGACTTGTTTGGGAAAAAGGGGAAGATTTGTTATATCATGTATCATAGATATTTAATCCTAGATTAAACCATAATCATCGTTTGTGAAACCGGACATAAGTGTTAGAAAAAAATACACATTACAATTAATTTGTTTATCTGAAAAATTGATTGAAAAATGTTTTTGACCAATCATAGTTCCATATTGTATGATAGAGATCGCGGATAACAGACGCGAAGCCTTGCGCCTAAGAAGATCGGCTGGAAGGAAGAGAAAAGGATCAAGGGAGAGGGAAGAAGCCGATGGGGCCTACAGAGTCGCCAAGAAAAGGCTCGTATGCTCCATTGCCGCGAGCAAGCGCCGATGCTGGAACGAACTCCTAGGCCTGCTCGAAGAAGACCCCTGGGGACTCGCCTACAAGATCGTGCGAGGAAAACTCAGGGGTCCCAGCAAGATGACCGGACATCATCCAGAAAAGGTCCGAGAGGTGGCGACGGCACTCTTCCCCACACACCCGAAGACGACCGAACCGAGAAGAACCCCATCGGAGGAGAAGTCCCGGTTCACCCTGGAAGAACTAACCGTGGCGGCGTCCAAAATCGCGCCCGACAAGGCACCCGGCCCGGACTGCATACCCGGCCGGGTCATCAAGGAGGCGGTGACCCTAGCAGGACGGACCTTCCTGGAAATTTACAACAAATGCCTCGAAACCGGCATTTTTCCCACACATTGGAATGTCGCGAAGCTCGTCCTCATCAGAAAGGGCACCAAACCCACGGAAGACCCCACCTCGTACCGGCCCATCTGTCTGCTCGATCACGCAGGCAAGCTGCTCGAGAGGTTGATACTTAACCGCCTCAAGAAGAACATCGAGAGCAGCGGCGGCCTCTCCGATAACCAATACGGTTTCAGGAGGGGAAGATCGACCGTGGATGCACTTAAGAAGATCACGGAGAGCGCGGTCGAGGCCAAGATGGGAACCCGGCGTACCAGAAGGCTTTGCCTACTCGTCACCTTGGACGTCAGGAATGCATTCAATAATGTGGGGTGGAGGCACATCCTGAGAGCACTAAACAGCCTGGCGACGATCGAAAACGATACGTTTAATCTCGTCGCCAGTTACCTCGAGGATAGACGCCTCTTAATAGGCGATGGGGAGCAGGAAGAAATGGAGGTCACAAGCGGAGTCCCACAGGGCTCGGTTCTTGGACCGACGATCTGGAACCTCATGTACGACGGAGTGCTGCGTCTGAAGCTCCCAGACGGATGCACCACCGTGGGCTTCGCGGACGACCTCAACGTAGTGGTCGTGGGCAAGGACGTGGCGGAGATCAAGACATCGGCGACAGAGGCGCTCGAGACCATCTCCGCCTGGGTGAGCGAAAGAGGACTCACCCTAGTCCCTGAAAAGTCGGAGGGAGTACTTCTCAGCGGAAGAAGGAAAGTCTCCAAGGTTTCCCTCCGACTAAACGGAGTTCCAATTTCATCTAAGGACTCCGTAACCGTTCTCGGCGTCAAGATCGACAAACACCTAAACTTCGCCGAGCACATCAGGGACGCGTCCGCAAAGGCAGGAGCAGTAACGACATCGCTTGCCCGCATTTTGCCCAACATGGGAGGCCCTAAGCAGGCCAAGAGAAGAACCCTCGCCCTCGTGACGCAGTCGATCATACTGTATGCGGCACCTGTATGGCACGAGGCGCTGAGGGTTAGCAGGAACGCGCAGAGACTGCTGAGCGTCCAGCGCAGAATGGCGCTGCGCGTTTCCTGCGCTTACGGCCCTCGTTCTGGCGTCGATGCCCCCCATCGATCTCCTCGCACTAGCAAGGAGCAGAACCTACGACGGAGTGGGGGTGTCGGAAGCGAGGTGGCCGAAAGTTGGCAGGCCAGGTGGGAGAGGCAACTTGCGGCTTGTGGACCCGCAGACTCATTCCCAACATCAAGAGATGGGTCGAGAGGCGGTATGGACAGGTGAGCTACCACCTCACACAAATGCTGTCAGGGCACGGCTGCTTTGCGTACTACCTGCATCGATTCGGCATATTGGGAAGCCCCAGGTGCAGGTTCTGCGACGAAATCGATACCGCGGAACACTCCCTCTTCCAGTGCTGGAGATGGGAGCGCGAGAGAACAATGGTCTCGCTTGCACTGGGGTACACAATGACTCCCGGAGACCTGGTCGAAGCAATGCTCGTCGACGAGGCCCAGTGGCAGCGGATAAACACCCTCATCACAAACATCCTGAGGTGTAAGGAGGCAGCAGGAAGAGCCGAACAACGGGCCGCCGCTGCCGCTGCCCATACGGGGAGGATACCGACACTGAAGATCAGTGATCCGAGGCCAAACACGGTCGGGTACAAGATTGGCATTCGAAAGAGCACACGTAACATCGAATTCCATCGCAATGCCCCCTACCCGACCGTCAAACCAGGAGGCCAACCAACGAGGAGAAAAACTCGGACAGGTAGAAGAGAGGCATGCGAAAGAGCACACGTTTCATCGAATTCCATCGCAATGCCCCCTACCTGACTGAGCAACCAGGAAGCCATACATGAGGAGAGGGACTTGGAGGCCCAAACGAAAAAGGCGGGTCTGCACACGATACTGCAGACCCAACGCATCTGCCCGAACATCCAGGGCGGGAGATGTCGAAGATCCCGACATCTCGGACCGAGCATGCCGGAAGAAATGCCTGACGGCGAAACCCGGGTGCTTGTAGGGGGGAGCTTTAGTCAGTGAAGTCTGACACTATCCACTTCGATTAAGTGGGTGTCTCGCACGAGATTTCTCCTCCCAGCGTCGAGCTAAAAAAAAAGTTCCATATTGTTGCAAATATTCACAAAAAGTTAATAATTTTAAGTTATTACAAATTTTTGACGGTAGAGAATTCAATGCTGCAGATTTCAACTTTTTATGACTTTATCCGCGATTTTCAATGTCTTTAACGCCTAAACTGTTAAAAATATACTATCATACTTTTTGTAGGTACCATTTAATTCTTGATTGCCTAAGTATATTGTACGTCCTAACGTCGGCTTTCCTTGCAATTACGGGGAAAATATTGAGAAACGCTGTCACATTCTACACGTTCTTCTATCCAAAACCAAATCTAAAATTTAAGATTGCTGCAGATTATGAGATTATAAAATTTAGATTTTCCTAATGCACCTTTCGTTGGTTAATTTTTTTGACCGGAGGGTCTGGGGTGATCAGGAAGCTTAAACGACAGAAATAGAAGCTCATTGGATGTCTAATGAAGCTCAAACGATTGATATCCATTTTATGAAAAGAATTGAGGATGCGTGTGGTACAACGATTTGAATCGAAACCTGTTAAAGCTAATTATTAAAATATTCGCCAATGGGGGGGGGGGGCGTGAAATATAAAATAATATAAAATTTTCATAAATTGAGCCCAAAAATATTATTGCTGATTTAAGATTGAAAAACTTGCTTAAAACTCCTTTAATGTTAATTTTGATAGATGGAATCTATTTTCAGCAGAAATATTCACATTTGCATACAGCCGTTGGCTTGGTGTGATCGCTAGTTAAGTTACAGTGCGGAAATTGTATCTTAGATTCGTGAACTTCACGGAATTTCTTAGCTCAGCCTTCCGGTGAACATCAAAACTTTGTCGATATGTTAAGTTTAAATTAAAACAAAAAGAAGAAGATTGATCCACTCCATAAAATGAAAAATTGATCGCGAAGACTTTGCAGACAAGCAGAGTAGCAATATTCCGAATGGAATAGACAAATATTGTACTTACTTAAGATCCAGACTACGTAGTCCGATACTTTGCTTCCATGAATCAACAATACATTTTTAAACAAGAAAACATTTTTACAAAGGTTACTATTATTATCAACGGGTTGTTGTTCTTTAATGTTTTTTTGTTTTTTTAAACAAGAAATTAAAAAAGAAATTTTTACATTTCTATTTTAAAGAAATGTTTACAAAAATAATAGAGGTTAGAAAACTCATTGTGTCTCACTTGCAGAAATCTGGCACTAGAGGTGTTAGCATCAACATGGGGACCATTTTATACCGTTTTTCCCTACCTTTGGATAAAAAATTATAATTTATACAAGCCCGACTCAATGAGGTGGGTAGAGTGGGTTCCAGCCCATGGTGGTTTATTTCAGGGGGTAACTTGAAATACAAAACTTCTAGTGGCACAAAACAGGAGAAGTGAACAGGATACTGAAACATTTCTTGTAAAATTCGTTTTTACCTTTCAATGGGACGACCAAGAGTGACGTAACGGACAATAAGTCCAAAACGTGCAGATGCTGATGACCTTTCTTTTTATTTTTAAATAACGTAAACGACTACATAGTTTTAGGACGATCTGCATCTGAGCATGTATGAGGCAGTGACACAGATTTTTTGATATATTCTGATATCCTTAGTTAAAATGTCCTAACTAACAATTTGATTTTCATTATACAGTAGTATTTTTAATACCGTCTGTAATAATAATGGTTATATCAAATAATAATAACTAGTTATTTAAATCTGTACAATGAGGTGAAAACAACCTTATAACACCTACGTAATAATATGTTACACATCTAGAGATAGTTAGAAGCAATATTTTTGTTCCCATTCGTACAAGACATTAAGAAGCGCTTCTATCTCGAGTTGTGTATACTATTTTATGCAATGCTGACAACAATAGCCTAAAATGAAATTTGGAAATAACAGTAACAAATTAATAGAAAATAAATTGGAGGGTCTATTAATGTATCGAATTACAAAAGATAACATTGATTGTTAAAAATAAAGAGCGGACATTCAACGCTTACGCGTTGAGATGAATAAGTCGTTTTAATCAGATGACGCATTCCTTACTAAATAAACGTTAAGATTCGCGAGCTAGCATTGGAACGTATTGGACGTGTTTTCTAAGTGCCGAGTGATAGTGCGATAAATATCCAAACGTATGCAAAATTATAATCTAATAATTGGTTGAAAATTCATACTTATTAATAAACCAATTCAAAACAAATATTGTGTATTAACCGCTCCTCGGGCGGTTAATTCATCATAACATGGCTACAGATGCCGAGACATCGGAATCAATGAATCAGGATCCTGTGTTCAACATCAACGTGGAGACTAAAAATCATTCCTGGCAAGAAGTGGGAAGATATAAAAGAAAATGGGTAAGTTCTCTCGTAACTGAAACACCACCATTAATACAAAACAACAGATTCCTTCCGCTCACAACAATTGTTAATAATGATGAAGCCTCCACTGACCATAGCCAGGCTAATAACACTAATAGACCACCCCCAATTTTTATACACGGAGTATTAAATTATCAGGATATGATTAAAACCTTAAATGATGTACTAGAACAAGAGCAAATTATCACAAAAACTCTAGCGAACAACGTAGTGAAGATAAACGTAATCACCACAGAGGACTATCGAAAAATGATTAAATACTTAAAAAAGGAAAATATTGTCCATCATACTTACCAACTAAAAGAGGATAAGCCATATCGAGTAGTAATTAAACATCTACATCAATCAACTCCCACAGAAGAAATAAAGGAAGAATTATGCACTCAAGGATTTAAAGTAAGAAATGTAACCAATATTAAACATCGTGCATCAAAAGACCCACTACCACTATTCTCTGTTGATTTGGAACCAGCTGAAAATAATAAAGCAATATATGACTTAAAATATCTTCAAAACAGGACCATTCGGGTTGAACCGCCCGCGCCCCTAAGAAATACCGAAATAGTTCAATGCACAAGGTGCCAAATGTATAACCACACGAAAGCCTATTGTAATCGCCCATTTGCTTGCGTAAAATGTGGAGGACAGCACAACACAAAAATTTGTAAAAAATCTAAAGATACACCAGCAACATGTTTTCTGTGCAACGGATCACATCCAGCAAACTATAAAGGCTTTACAGTATACATAGAATTACAAGATAAATACAAAAACAAATCGCATCAACAAGATAAGATGCGTACACATTCATTGAACAACAATATACCACCTCAATCCTCAAGTCCAACCCTAAACAAGACATCACGAACATACTATAACCAAAACTACAGACCGTCATATGCAGAAGCGCTAAACAATAACTCACACAATGAAAGCCATAAAGAAGATATATTACTATCAGGATTTCTTAACGAATTCAAAAACATGTTCAACCAACTTATGCAACAGAATTCACTAATGATCAATTTATTAAATACAGTCATTGGTAAATTGATACCCTAATGGCAGACTACGTAAGAATTGCCTTATGGAACGCCAACGGTCTCCAATCAAAAATCAATGAAACAGAAATATTCATAAAAAATAATAATATAGACATACTCCTCGTTTCGGAAACACACTGCACTTCTCGATCATACATAAAAATACCAAATTACAAAGTATACCTCTCAAATCATCCAGATAGAAGAGCTCATGGGGGGACTGCTATCATTATTAGAGGAACAATGGCACATCACGAGGTAAATAAATGCGAAAACGATTTTCTTCAAGCCACTGCAATCCAAGTTAAACAACTACATGGTAAACTAAAAATAGCTGCAATTTACTGCCCACCCAGGCACAATATTAAAAAGGAACATTTAGAACCTTTCTTTACAATGCTTGGCCAAAAATTTATTGCAGGTGGAGACTTCAATGCAAAGCATACTGTTTGGGGTTCCAGACTGATAAATACGAAGGGAAGAGAACTCCTTAAACTCATAGATAACAACAACTACAGTATCTTTTCATCGGGTGAACCAACCTA
The DNA here is from genome assembly GCA_932274525.1 of Podabrus alpinus. Classification (NCBI taxonomy): domain Eukaryota; kingdom Metazoa; phylum Arthropoda; class Insecta; order Coleoptera; family Cantharidae; genus Podabrus; species Podabrus alpinus. The sequence goes on along the minus strand of OW026451.1, from coordinate 129,721,829 downwards.
TTGGCCTGCTGATCCTGATAAGATTCCTGACTTGCTAGATTTCTTTATAACTAATGGAATTTCAACAAATTTTATTGAAGTACAATCAAGCTTAGATTTAACATCGGACCACACCCCAGTTATACTCACGATGGGTTCAACTATTATTAGGAAGCAACCAAGACCACCTCTATATAACAAACGCACTAATTGGGATCATTTCAAAGAGTACATAAATCAAAATTTAAATTTTACATTAAGCATTAAGACTAACACTGAATTAGAACACGCAACAGACCACTTCGTATCGACAGTTCAAAATGCTGGCTGGATTTCAACTCCCCCGCTAGAAAATAAAACAAATAATTAATGTAATATCCCTATGGAAATCAGAGAACTGATAAAAGAAAAGTGAAGAGCCAGAGCAAGATGGCAGCGTAGTACTAATCCTTTGAACAAATCTGATTATAACCGCCTATCAAAAATACTTAAAAGAAAACTTAAGGAAGCGAAGAATGAAACTTTTGGTTACTACATAAAAAATTTATCTAACAAGGACCACTCTATATGGAGAGCCACAAGAGGATTTAAGAGGCCACAAATTACCATCCCGCCTCTCCGGAACCCAAACAATTCCTGGGCAAAATCGAGCGATGAAAAGGCCAAACTATTCGCACATCACCTATCAGAGGTCTTCAAACCTTATTCTGATGAACCAGATGAAGATGTTAAGAAATTCTTAGAAGCCCCTCTACAGATGTGGCTACCGATAAGGAAAATCAGCAAAATCGAACTTAAACAACAAATAAGTATGCTAAAGAAGTCCAAGGCTCCAGGCTACGATCTAATAACGGGTAAAGTACTCTCAGAATTGCCCAATTTAGGAATAAAATTCTTGACAATTGACAATATTGTTTAATTCTATTCTAAGATTGTCATACTGGCCAATGCAACTAAAATTCGCCAGAATTATTCCAATTTTGAAGCCGGGTAAACCTCCTACGGATACATCCTCGTACCGGCCAATAAGCTTGCTGCCGGTCATTTCCAAACTGCTTGAAAGAATTGTCCTTAAACGTTTAAATGAAACCAATCTTCTGGATGACTTAATACCAAACCACCAGTTCGGATTTCGGCAACAGCATTCAACTATACAGCAATGCCACCGAATAGTGGATACTATCTATAGAACTTTAGAAGAAAAACAATTCTGCTCAGCAGCCTTCCTGGACATAAAACAGGCGTTTGAGAAAGTCTGGCACATGGGACTTTTATTTAAGATTAAACAAACCTTGCCTTACCATTACTACCTTGTGTTATACGAGTATTCTTACTTGCAAAACCGACATTTCCCAGTACAGCAAGATAATGTAGTATCTGATATCTGCCCCATAGCATCGGGAGTGCCACAGGGCAGTGTTCTTGGTCCGGTGCTGTATCTGCTGTTTATCGCCGACTTGCCTGTCACTACAAACACAGAGATTGCCACATTTGCAGATGACACTGCTATTCTAGCAAGACACGACAATGCCCAACAAGCTTCTGAAGTCTTGCAAATACATCTGTCCCTCCTGCAGAATTGGATGTCTAAGTGGAGAATGAGAGTAAATGAAGTAAAATCCATCCACGTTATATTTACCTTGAATCGACTACAGTGTCCACCCATCTATATTAATGGCATACAAATACCGCAGAGGGAGGATGTAAAATATCTCGGACTATACCTCGATAGAAAGTTAACGTGGAAGACGCACATTAGGAAAAAAAGGAAGCAAATGGACTTGAAAATCAGGAAAATGTATTGGCTGCTTGGAAGAAGATCAATCCTCTCCATTGAAAACAAAGTGCTTATATATAAGGCTATCATTAAGCCCATTTGGACCTACGGAATAGAGCTATGGGGATGCGCTAGTAAGTCAAACATAAAGTTAATACAAACGTTTCAATCCGAGGCACTCCGAATAATGGTAGATGCGCCATGGTATGTAACCAATCAAACCTTACATAGTGACCTAAACATCAACTAGGTATATAATTGAGGAAATTAGAAAACGCGCAAACAAACACAATGTAAGGCTGCAAGACCACCCCAATCCTTGCACCTCACAACTCATCCAGGAAAACATATATAGACGACTTAAGAGAAAATGGCCATGTGACCTTACATAAGCAAGAATTTTGAAAGCGGATATCGCTGATGGGCGTATTCCCTACACGATAATATGGTTATCAGATCAGCTTATAGAACTCTGTATTTTACATTATTGTGTTCTGATTGTTGATATGTAATTATTATTAATAAATAAAAAAAAAAAAATAAATAAACGTTAAAATAAATAAAATGCCGCCAGATATGTATTGCAATGTCGGTGAACCACGTCAATAGAAATACGTTTGTTAAGATTCAAAGAATTTGTTAATAATAAAAAGCATGGGACTTATCTAATCAAACAGATAAACTTTCGTCCGACACCAAGAATTTGAGTTCAGTATCATTTAATTTGAAAAGCGAGGCTTGAAACAAGTTAACAAAAATAATTTATAATGTAACACTTAATTAATTCCGTTTATGTAGGATGTTTATTTATAATACAGGGTCAAAATTGTTTAGTCATGGGAAGGGTGGTTCAGGGGTCGAAACATTGTTAATTGCTTAATTAATGTGAGGGTTTGTGTTAACGTTAAATTTATATGAGTAGTAAAAACATTACGTAAGTTCGGAGTGTTTCGATTTAGTGCACCGAAAATGGATGATGCATGTCCATAAATTTCATAAAATCAATCACGAAGCAATGGTGAAGATCAATCCAGTCTATGAAAAAAAAAATAAAATTATTTTTATTAAAATTTTAACAAGTCACGTTGAGCTGAATACAGACCTGCAATCTTGGAAGGTCAAAATGGTATTGATTTTTGCATCGACCAATAACAAACAATAATGAAAAAATCAAGATCGCTATGAATTTCGAGGCGATGGATAAAAGAAACAATTGAGGAGGTCCGCGTTGAATACACAGGTAATGGCGTGTTAATTTTAAGCGTCCAGACTAAAATTCGATAATTGTGTGAAAATATTAAGTCATCTTTATCAAGAAGTGTGAAAAATAATTAAATCAACGTACTTACCCAACGTAGTAGTGAAATTAGTTGAAAATATCAACAGATTGTGATTATTTTTGGAAAAATTGGATATCGACGCCACATGCACAAGAAACTTAATCTACAAAATTTTACATGTAAATGAAGCCATCGTTTGAGTTCATCTGCACAAGTACACGGTACTTAGTACTAGAAACAAGAAACTCCCTATATTTTTCATAAAGGTAAATCTCCATTACTTTATTTTCGAAATAAAACTAAGTGAAAATTTTAGACAAATATAAACGCGTGCTTTATTCGTAAACGTTTGATAGTTTTAGAAATAAGATTAATTTTAAGAACATTTTTATTGACAAATCATCTATTTACATTATTGTGTTTAATAAAATTATAATTGTCTTTGCAACGGAAGATATTTTTTTGACCTGTTCCGAGAGCCCAAAATTTGATTTTAGCATTACAGTTATTGGTCCCGGAACGAACCCAGACTGAGTGAGGTAAGTCCATGCACACCGAGACAGTTAAGCCGAGGTATTATAATTACATTATTTGTCAATTGTGTAAAAGTTTAATATTTCTATCGACGGGGTACATTTACGTGCACCCGCACATTGCAAAATTTAATTACAACGAGAAACCCTATTAGCTACGACTACACAGAGCATATTTTATCAGCCCAACGTGTGGCACTCTTAAAAGATTCCGTTCAGAGCATATTTTGGCAGCCAACGTGAGGCTACGACATCACATTGCAGTATGTATAAAAATGCAAACGTAGTATATAAAATGTAACAAAATGGAAACCGACATAACAAAATTAACACCTGCAAGACTGACGAGGCAAATATTATACGTTAATATTATGAGACGGTGGGTTTAAATGAGCCTGCTTGGGATTAAGTTTTTTTTTTTTTTTTTATTAACCCAGTAAATTTACAATCTGTCCAAAGACAATAAGTAAATAGTTTGACTCAAAATACATTAACAACTCAAAATAGATTAACACATTTAGGTATATCCCACTGGCTTATACCTTTAAATTATCAATTCACAAAGTGAATTTACATATGGAGCCGGGCAACTTTTGTGTACACATTATCAATAATTAGATGCTAAATCGTTTCATTAGGTCTTGCGGTTTAAACCTTTTTAGTCTACGCCTGACGGATTGTTCATTGAGCAAGTTCACTGTTAATTTATTTGGATGTGCACTAATCCTGTCTTTATATTTCGCACTATAGGTACCAATTTCTTTCTTCACTGACGGAATATCAAGATCCTTACGTATGACCTCATTTGGGACGAACCAGGGAGCATTCACCATGTTTCTTAGAACTTTTGCTTGGAACCTTTCTAGTATCTCGATGTTGGAGATTGATGCGGAGCCCCACAGCTGGATTCCATACGTCCATATAAGTTTGAGTATGATTTTGTAAATCAGAACCTTGTTTTCGAGTGAGAGCTTAGATTTGGCGCCAATTAGCCAGTACATTTTCTGAGATTGTATGTACAGTTGCTTTATTTTGGTCCAGATATGGGTTTTCCAAGTCAAGCGACGATCCAGATGCATCCCCAAGTATTTAACGGTTTCTGGCTGAGGAACCTGTTTTCCATTCAGGGTTACCAAGGGACATGTTTCATTGCGCAACGTGAATGTTATATGTGCCGATTTGGCTTCGTTTGCTTGAATTCTCCATGTTTTTAACCAACGTTGGATTTTGTTTAAATGTATTTGTAACAGTTCTGAAGCAAGCACAGGATTGGTATGAGACGCCATAATAGCCGTATCATCCGCAAACGTAGCCGTAGTATTTTGTTTCATCGTTGGAAGGTCTGACGTATACAACAAATACAAGATTGGCCCCAGAACACTACCTTGTGGAACCCCGGATTTAATTGGATATATTCCCGTATATTCTTCTTGGCATTTAACAAGAAAATGTCTATCACTGATATATGATTTAAGTAATTGGTAGTAATCATATGGAAGCAGCTTCTTTATTTTATACAGCAGACCCACATGCCAGATCTTGTCAAACGCCTGCGAAACATCTAAGAACACCGCCGAACAGTATCTTTTCTCTTCTAGATCTTTATTAATTTTTTGAACAACTCTGTGGACTTGCTCTATCGTCGAGTGTTGCTCCCTAAACCCAAATTGGTGGTCTGGAATTAATTTCTTCGTCTGTAGAATTGTTTTCAACCGTTTCATTAGTAATTTTTCAAGAACCTTTGACATTATAGGAAGCAAACTAATAGGTCTGTAAGATGTTACTTCTACCGGATTTTTTCCTGGCTTAGGGATCATAATTACTTGTGCCACCTTCCACTGCAGTGGAAAGTAGCTAAGTCTAAGTACTGCATTGAATAAGATGGTCATTATTCTGATTGATTTTATAGGAAGTTCGTTCAGTACTGTACCAGTTATCAGATCGTAACCCGGCGCCTTTTTGTGACTAAGTTCTTTTAATATTACATTTTGTACTTCTCTTACTTGGAACTTTTTTATTGGAAAATCCATCTGGAGGGGTACTTCAAGGAATTCGTTGATTTTCCTATCTTCCTCATCACTTATCTCTGAAGGGAAGGGTTCGAAGACCTTTTGTAGATGTTCCGCGAATTTTTCTGCCCTCTCCTTATCAGTCTTGGCCCATTTTCCATTTTCAAGTCTAATCGGTGGGATGTGGGATTGTGGTCGTTTTATCTTTCTTGTCGCCTTCCACAACGAATACTCCGTGGTTTTAGTTGCAGTCAAACTCTCCAGGTATTCCTGGATTGCTGCATTTTTTTCATCATTCAAAAGATATTTTAGTTCTCTTATTGCCTTATTGAACTTTGCTCTGTCATGTGGAGATCTTGATGTTTGCCACATTTTCCGGAGTTGACGCTTCTCTGCAATTTTATTTTTAACAATTGTTGAACAGGTTTGAATTTTTTTCGTTGTTTTATATTTTGGAGTAGCTTCCCAGGCTGCTTCCTGGATCGTTGTGTTGAAGATTTCGATTTCTGTTTCAAGTTCTTCCTTAGTTTTTAGTGATATGTCATAACTGGTTCGAATGTTCAGAATATTTCTGAATTCGTTCCAATCTGTTGTGTTACTATGGAGAGTTGGGGGGGCTTTTGTTTCTCTATTATCTGGGAGCTCAGAGTGACTATTATGGGAGAGTGATCAGAAGACAAATCTAGACAGGACTCGGCCGTTATGTTATTTGCTGGTATTCCTTTTGTCACGCAGAAATCAATTAGATCGGGGGTTTTTCTTCGATCTGCAGGCCAATATGTAGGTTCCCCTGTCGATACTGTTTGTAAATTGCCCTTTTGCAATGCAAGGTATAACTGTCTACCCTTTGGAGTACGATTATTCGATCTTGAGCCCCACCACGGGTGTTTAGCATTATAATCACCACCGCAAATGAATCTATTGCCAAGTGTTTCAAAAAATTGTGTAAACTGTTGTTCTTTGATCGCGTATTTTGGTGGACAATAAATGGCTGAGACTGTTATTGGTCCAATCCAGTCCTCAAGGCTAACGCTGGTTGCTTGCAGATATTCTTGCTTAAATGGGTCTTGCTCGTTATGTTTAATTGATGTTTTAATTATTATTGCAGTACCTCCGTAAGCAGCACCATCTGGGCGCTGTGTAGTATATATGGTATATCTTGGAATTTTTAAGTAACTTTTTTCCGTAAAATGTGTTTCGGAAATCAACGCTATGTCTATATCATGATTAATCAAAAATGTTTTGAGTTCTGGTCCTCTTTGGACCAGTCCGTTGGCATTCCAGACTGCGATTTTTAAAGGCATTTATTTATGGCATTTTGGAAATGAGGGCTGTTAGAAGGTTTAGGATAGTGTCCATCTTTCCCATTAATTGTGTCTGCATGTTCTCCAGATTATTGTTAGATTGCTGTACTGGCGCAATTGTTTGTTGAATATTTCTAGGTTCGCGTTGTGGGAGGTTTTGACTTAATTGTTGCGCGTATGTTATTCCTGGTATAATATTGGCTTGGTGATTTGTTTGATTATTAATTTGGTCAATTTGTTTATTTCTGAGTGGAGGAAACATTTTTTGAATCAACTGTTTACGTACCTTGCAACCTTTGTAACTCGCCGGGTGATTACCATCGCAATTACAGCATTTTACGTCTGGACTCTTTTCCTTCCTTGGACAATCTTTAGTTAAATGCCTTCCTGCACACTTAACACAGTTGGGGGTTTTGTAGCAGAAACTTTTAGTGTGTCCATATGCTTGACATTTAATACATTGAGGGATGTCTCTTTTTTTATGTGGCTGCTCAAAGTTTATTACAGAGTTCATTAGGTATCTTATTTTGTAGATGTCTTTGTTGGTTTCATTTGCTTTCAGTTCCACTAAAAATAGTGGCAGTGGAATTTTTGAACTACTTTGTATATTTGTAATTCTTAACACTTCGTGATTTTTAGCTTCAATTTCTTTTTTTAATTGTTCTATGTCTACCGTTGGATATAAATTACGAAGCACTACTTTGAAGCTTCGGTCTTGTTTTCTTTGGTACGTATGAAATTCAGTGTTTTTCTCTTTTAGTGCTTCAATCACAGGCAAGTATTTTTCTGTGCAATTTAATTGGATTTTAACCTGGTTGTTATGTAATGTTTTTACGATTTACTTATCCTTTGCTATGCTATTCAATAGATCATATAGGGGACGTATGTTATCAACACCATTTACGAAAATTGGTGGCGATTTTTCAACTTTTGTTGGGATTTCGTTGTTTTTGTTCTCTTCTTGTTCTCCCTCGCTTAAGGGATCAAATCGGTTTGAAGTAGTTACTGGGTTACCCAACCAATACTGGTTGATAAATGTTTGACGCTTTGCCCCAATATCCGATTCTGGGCTATTTCTCGTTCGTTTCCTTCCACTTCCAATATGCCAATCCTCATTATTTGATAATTGTTGAAATGGAGGATCATTTCGAATTGTAAATTTTTCTAGTGGCACTAAACCATTAGTCGATTGAGGTAATATCCCGTCTGAAACAAGCAGAGTGTTATTTTATCTTCTATACCAGCACCATTGATGATTTCGTTTGAGGTTAGGTTTTGTTCGATACATCTATGACAACTCCATCGATCAATTCCTCCACTTCTGTTTAACTCGTTCAATGAATCCAATGACATTTCAATGCACCCTATGTGATAGTTGGATCGGCATTTCATTTTACATTGAATGCAATCTTCGTATCTCGTTGTAGCAATTTTACATACACCACACGTCAACATCGTGCAGGACCGTACCCTCATCGTACAATCATCTATTTACATTATTGTGTTTAATAAAATTATAATTGTCTTTGCAACGGAAGATATTTTTTTGACCTGTTCCGAGAGCCCAAAATTTGATTTTAGCATTACAGTTATTGGTCCCGGAACGAACCCAGACTGAGTGAGGTAAGTCCATGCATACCGAGACAGTTAAGCCGAGGTATTATAATTACATTATTTGTCAATTGTGTAAAAGTTTAATATTTCTATCGACGGGGTACATTTACGTGCACCCGCACATTGCAAAATTTAATTACAACGAGAAACCCTATTAGCTACGACTACACAGAGCATATTTTATCAGCCCAACGTGTGGCACTCTTAAAAGATTCCGTTCAGAGCATATTTTGGCAGCCAACGTGAGGCTACGACATCACATTGCAGTATGTATAAAAATGCAAACGTAGTATATAAAATGTAACAAAATGGAAACCGACATAACAAAATTAACACCTGCAAGACTGACGAGGCAAATATTATACGTTAATATTATGAGACGGTGGGTTTAAATGAGCCTGCTTGGGATTAAGTTAACAAATAAACTCTATGGGAGACAGAAGAAGGTCAGAAAAGTAATTTTTATCCCGAAAACTAATTTGTTAGTTAGAACGTTTTATGCTCTTAACTTTGGTGATTTAAAGAATTTTTATTCCGCGATTGCTGCTTTATCATCGAGATAAGTACGCAAAAATATTTTTGCAGAAATTCCATTCTTAGGATGTCCGTTGAAATGCGAAATGCTTATATATTTTTAATGCAATTTATTTAGATCATGCAAGTTCAAGTATTAATTATACATTATAAGATCTTAAGGTTCTGACTTTCTAGTTTAAATAATTACAATCAAATTTAAAAGTTACGGAAAACTGGTCGAGTGGTAATGAGTGTCTTAGTAGTCTTAGTCTTAGTAGGGTAAAATTAAAAATGTATCCCAATAAACATTTTAGCCTGCGAATAGCCTGTAAACAGCCTGTCAGGTACAGCCTGTCCCTGTGCCTGTACCTGCGGCAGCCTCAATAACACCCTGACACAGGTACGAAACAGCTTAAGTGGCGCAAGAAATAGCCGGTGTTAAACTTGATTACAGGCACCAAATAGCCTGCGGTTAGCTCATCGCAGGTAAAAAATTACCCTAATGGCAGCCTCATGGCAGCCCTGACACAGGCCTGCGGTTAGCCTGCGGTTACCTTTATCGCAGGCAAAAAAAAGCCTGCATTAAACTTTATCGCAGGCTCGAGGCAGCGCCTGGCACAAAAATAATTTATATAGATTAAATTTCGTTTAATAAATTTAATTTACTATAATCAATTTTGAAAATCAAAATAAAAAAATTTAATTTTTTTAATTTACCATTTATTTTATTTCTTCGTTTCAGCTGCTAATTTTACAATTTTAACTCTACAACATATAATTTTTTATTTTACCCGTTTTTTTTAATATTTGTAGGACCTTGTAATATTTCTAATATCTAATATTTATTGGTTGATGATGTTGTCGTCCTTCTTTGTTCTTGGAGTCTGAAAAATCTGAAATTAAATGTTGAATTTTTGAAATAAAATCCTTACCCTTACCGAGGATCGAACCCTGGACCTTTGCCTTCCATGTACCACCGCGTTGGCGTCTGAGCTACGTGGAACTGTTTATTTTAGTTGTGATAAAATTATAAGTCGAGGGAATTACTTTTATAAGAAAAAAAATTCTAATCGGATCTAATTTCGTAGATGTCTCATTGTAACGTTTGATGGTTCGATATATAAAAGTTTTATTGATTTTTAATTTTTTCAACAACTTTAATTTTTTTTTATTTATTTATAAAATTTAAATTTTTTAAATTTTTTCAACAAATTTAAATTCTCGGTAACACTTTTATCACACTTATGGAGTGCAATTTCTAAAATTACCGTTAAAAGTTCTAATCCCTTAAGCCGTAATTGGTAATAACATTTATCTATATAATATGAACATAATATGACAGACTAGGTAAACGATTTTCAGTGAGTCAGTCAATTTGAATTTGCGCACGAAACGAAAATGGAAAATTGCTATTTAAAAAGTACTGGTATTAAAAAATCTAAATGGTTGGATTCGAATGTAATGTCCTAACAGCATTCGGAAAAAGAACAAACGCCGATAATTATTAAATGTTTAAAAATCGAGCTCCGAGCAACACGTGTACACACTTATACCAGGTTATTATAATGAATATGCATTTTTCAATTTCTGAAAATATATATTCCAAGATACCGTTAATTTACCTTGATTAATTTTTACAATTAAAAATTATTTAAATTTTCCAGAAACTTTTAGAAAAAAATATTCGTGAGTCATCAATGGCAAATAAAATTTTGGCAGTGTAAACCTGTAAAAATTTTAACCAAACTATTGGTACTGAGAGGCCCCGGGTTCAAATCTCAGCAACCCACAATTTTTTTTTACACTTTTGTGTATTAAGTTTTATATGTAATTTATTAAAAAATTTTATTTATTAAAATACACTTTCCACTGTATGTGTGAACAGAATTTTTCCTAACAGCATTCGGAAAAAGAACAAACGCCGATAATTATTAAATGTTTAAAAATCGAGCTACGAGCAACACGTGTACACACTTATACCAGGTTATTATAATGAATATGCATTTTTCAATTTCTGAAAATATATATTCCAAGATACCGTTAATTTACCTTGATTAATTTTTACAACTAAAAATTATTTAAATTTTCCAGACACTTTTAGAAAAAAATATTTGTGAGTCATCAATCGCAAATAAAATTTTGGCAGTGTAAACCTGTAAAAATTTTAACCAAACTATTGGTACTGAGAGGCCCCGGGTTCAAATCTCAGAAACCCACAATTTTTTTTTACACTTTTGTGTATTAAGTTTTATATGTAATTTATTAAAAATTTTTATTTATTAAAATACACTTTCCACTGTATGTGTGAACAGAATTTTTCCTAACAGCATTCGGAAAAAGAACAAACGCCGATAATTATTAAATGTTTAAAAATGCAGCTCCGAGCAACACATGTACACACTTATACCAGGTTATTATAATGGATATGCATTTTTCAATTTCTGAAAATATATATTCCAAGATACCGTTAATTTACCTTGATTAATTTTTACAATTAAATTTTTTTTCAAAAAAATGTTATGTTGTTTTATGCCGATAAATTACCTAACGGCAGGGGCTGTCGCAGGTTAAATTATTAGCTAAATTGCAGGCACAGATAAATAACCTAACGACAGGGCTGCCGCAGGTTAAATTATTAGCTAAATTGCAGGCACAGATAAATAACATAACCGCAGGGCTGCCGCAGGTTAAATTATTAGCTAATTACAGGCCCAGATAAATAACCCAACGGCAGGCCTGACGCAGGGCTGCCGCAGGTTAAATTATTAGCTAATTACAGGCCCAGATAAATAACCCAACGGCAGGCCTGACGCAGGCTAAATTACCGGTTAAATGCAGGCACAGACAAATTGCAGGCCTGACACAGGCCTGTGTCAGGTGCAGGCTATTTACAGGCTATTTGCAGGCTAAAAATGTTACTTGGGATATTTATATGCCCGGATCGAACATTGGATGTGGAAAACCTAAAAATTTGCAAATTGTTCTACTCAAAAACACAATTTACTGACTTCCTTGAATTAAATCGAACCATTTTTGACTGATGAGATATAAATTTCCACAAATTTTCACTAGAAACGCTGCAAAAATCATAACAAATCCGAAAAGTAGAAAAACTTTAAAGTTGCGGATAAGAACTAAAAAGACAAAATCTGTGACTTGGAATAGATTTTTACACTCTCTCATAAAAATTCGCCGGTCGTGGTGGGCGCAATTCTTACCATTAGCCCATTATAGTTAAAAACATTTTTGGGCCGGTCCTGAATATATACGATAGAGATTTTATTTAAATTTAAAAATGTTAAGTAAACTTTGACTCCAATCCAAATTTACATCGATTAAAGTTTTATTTGTTTATAACAATTTATTTTTCTCGCTATGTTATTTCAACGAAAGACTTTATTTTCATAACACTTTCAACACTGATTATAATTATTTACCTTTTATTTTGTTGATCTGCCTAAAGCTGAACCAAAAAATTAATTTTCACCAACCGTTTACAAATTTTATTTAAAAAAACTTGTGGTTTTTAAGAGTCTAATAAGGATCGATCGATTCCGGTTTAACTTCCTACGTTTTACTAACGGATTCAAGAATTCTGGTAGGGTGTTAATAAAAAAATTACAAAAAGTATTTTTTATTACTTACAGATTTAAAGGCATTTATAGACACTCTAAATATTTTATTTGTATATTATTCATAATTGAAGAACAGTTAATCAATAAGTGAAGTAATTTTTTCTGTTTTTTGAAAACAAGAATATTCTTATTGATCAACGATTTAAGTTTAAACTGTATAACAGTTATTTATTTTAAAATCCCTTACATAGTTAAAAATTAGCATAAATTGATATGTCTATATGTATGTACATCAACCGTTTTCGATGTAAATTGGTGTCATAGATATAATAATTATCAATTTTAGCTATTTATTTAAAATTCGACAGCTTGGTACATAAATGAATAAGTAGGTACAGGATTTTAAAGAAAAAAACATTTTTCATTTTCAGAAAGATTTGTTCAATAAATTTGAATTTAGTTCAAACAAATTAAAATTTTCTCAAATTATTGGATCGTCGTTTCGATTTGGGGAAAAATTAATTAATATAATTAATTGGTGTGTTTTGTTGAAAGCTGCTTACCAATTAGTTATTTCTTCAAGTACTGACAGGAGAGGAGGTTCGTGATGGATTTAGGCCAAGAATCGTTTTAATTTTAGTTATAATTGCGGGTTACTGATTTAATTTAATAGCGTGACAGCCATTATGTAGTTATTGAACAAATCTTAAAGAAAATTGGAAACAAACTTTAAGAAGATATGTACACATTATAAGTATAATTTTTTCTACGCTATTAATAAAAAAATTGATCTTCTAATTTTTGATTAAAAAAGCAGTTTCAATTATTGCACATTAATATAAGGGCAAAATTAATTGCACAGTTAAAATGGAAGTCAAAACAACGTACAACGTCAAAATTGATAAAACATGAACGAAAGGAAACTTAATTATTAAACTTTTTTAAATATTACACCATTAATTCGCCAAAAATAGGTTTTCTGGTTATTGCAACCAAAAGTGTATATTTTATTGCTTTTTATTAAAATTGGAAAACAACCCATTTCCTTTATTGAAGTATTATCCCACACATAGGGGACCTACTCTTGTTATATCTAGCAATTTTTATTAATTTTTATACTCTTAACCCATTTTATTATTTAGATATTTAGAATAACCTGTTTTTGGCAAACTATATGGAAAATTTTATTTACTAATTCCGAGTAATTATTATTTTAACTTTACTTGAAAACTAAGACGTGCCTAAGTTTACAGTAAAAGGGGACGGTTCCACACATTACTTCTTCTTTTATTATAGGCATGTTGGCTGAAAATGTTTGTCATTTTAAAATAAACAACATAAGGGTATATTTTATTCCTCATATATGAATTAAAATGAACAAAAAAGGTTGTAGATTTTTGGACCGCCCCGCCAAGATAAATTTCCTTATTGTGCGTAAAATGTTTTCTACATTTGATTGCCCTACTTCAATTTACTACATTTTCTAAACATTGGTAATAGCGCTACTGAATACCAAGATCTATATATTATCTATGTTCGAAAGCGGACTGGCCATCAAGGACGAAGAAAATAAATCAAAGTTGAATTTTGAAAAATATTCCGGAAGTTTAAAAATAAACATCCCATTTTCTTCTGGAACAATTAGCTAGTCCGCCCATGACCATTCTTAATCAAGATTTAAAACATGAAATTTTATATTGGAAAACCAGTAAAACATTTTAATTAACCTTTGTTGTGAAATTAATTACCAATGCTTTGACGTTGTAACATAGACGAATTCAGTCAACAAGAGAGTTTTGATAATACAATTTTCTTGGAAACTCAGCGTTACATTTTAATAAGGAAGATGAATTGGAAAATCGTTAACTATATAAGATATGTGAAATTTTGTATTGGTAAAAATATTTTAAAATATAAATAAAGCGATTTGTTTTACTACGAAGTTTTCGAAATCATTATCTACTTCTGAACAGATCAGTTTAAAAAATGGGTGTTAGTTAAATAGAACGATGTCTTTTAAATAGTTATGTTATTATCGTATGTTACAACACAAGGGTAAGGACAATACTCAAAGATCAGCGAGTACAGGTTTTAGCAAGGAGATTGCACGAGCGTAGCGCAGCGGAGCGAGTGTTAATCTCCGCAGCTGAAACCTGTACTCGATGAATCTTTGAGTATTGTCCGAACCCGCGTTGCTGTTGCGATGGTAATTCCGTGAAGAAACGCCACAACTTAAAAGCAAAACATCACATACGAAAATCGACATATCAAATTTTTACTGTCGAAAATGGTGAAACAAATTGACCATATCGCATCACAATCATTGCAAAAAAAAATCAAAAAAAAAATTTCGTAAGTACCGAAAAAAATGGAAGCATAATCGCACTAAATTTGTAATATAAAATTCGTTAATATAAAATTCGTTAGAAGTTCATTGCTTTAAGTCAACTCGGGTGGGAACTAATGCGTTGATGCTATATAACCGGTTTCTTACATCGCATCGGGTGCGAGAGTGCGTTAGTCACGTATGTATTCTTTTACGCCCCACTACAAATATTCGATATTCTGGTAGGGTATTTTAAATATTTTTTATTTTCGGATATTATTCGACTGTGCATGCGTCGTATCCATATAAGTACAATGTAAAATAGCGCACGCTGATTGGTCGGAACCACTCTAATATGACCCTGAGTGGAATTATCTACAGTACAAAAAATTTGGGGATCACTGCTTTAGATGTAAATAAATTTTGTTGCGATGATAAAACAACATTTCCAAAACAACTCTGTAGTTGAGAAGTTCTAGCTGGAATCGGGACTATTTTAAAGTTAATAGTTGCCTCTTCGGTTGAAGACTTTTATGCAAACTTTATAACTGCATGAGAAGTTTTAATAAAATTTTATAATGTAGACGTAGGAAAAAAAAACCGTTTATTTTGGTACACGAAATTTAATGATGTGGAAATTATTAAATGAATACTAAAGTTCTAGACTGATCCATACCCTGCCCATGTAAAAAACATGCAGCGACAGAAAATTTTGTAGTAAAGCAACGGCTTTATTTATAAGCTTTGTTCAACATTTGGAAACTTTTTAATTGGTAAAAAAAATTAAGAACGTTGTCCAGTGCTGTATCGAATAACTCATGTTTTATGTCACTTACTTTCAGAATTGTACAAAAATCGCTGTTTTCGGTCAATATTGAAATATCATTTTATGCAAACATGAAAAACGAAATTGATTTACTCATTTGAATATCGCGTATTAAAATGAAAATTAGAATTTTGAAATGGAAATAAAAGAACTAATTAAATTTTTGTACCATTCAGACATGATATAAAATACGAATTACCCAATATAGTAGTGGATATTCCTCTTAACGTTTTCATTATGAATGTCGTTCCGCATTCAAAAACTTAAAAACGAAATTACTAAAAGTTTGTACAGTGCAATCTCGATAATTCGCATCAATTATAATGTGGCCAATAGCTCACAAATGGTAGATATGCTTAATTTAATTATTACAAAAACAAGTTAAACAAAATATTTCGAACACGATATTATATTAATAATAAAATATTGTTTGGATTATCGAGACTTCATGTACTTGTTATACATAAAAACAAACAAACAACAAGGTTTTTTTTAACCAAAATAGAAAAACAGGTAAACAGTAGAAATAATCACACTTTGTGGAAAATATAAAACAAATGGGATAATTTTATATAAAAACGGTGTATGTATATTGATTCTAGGAATTTTGTTCGCCAGCATTTGTTCGACAAACACTTAATCTACAGCATTTGTTCGACACGGAATTTTATTCGACATGCATTTGTTCGACTACACATTTATGCGAATAAGCATTTGTTCGACATGGAATTTTATTCGACATACATTTGTTCGACTTAACATTTATGCGAATAATCATTTGCGCAACATGGAATTTTATTCGACATGCATTTGTTCGACATGCCGAAATGACATGACACGAAAGACGTAGGTAACCTTTTTTAGATATAATTAGAGAGCGAATTTATAAGCACAACAGGCAATTCCCGACGGGAAATCGTATTTCCGGAAATGTACAAAACAACTGAAAACAATGAACCGTTCTTGTTGTTCGATTCTGGTAATGTAGAAGATAGGAGCGTTATATTTTCCACCAAATCAGCAACTTCTAGCGAACTCTAATAATTGGTATGCAGATGGAACTTTCATAACGGTTCCGTCTCTGTTCCAGCAAATGTACACCATCCATGGCTTACTGGATCAAGATCTTTGCGGCAGATCCACCTCTTTGCGGCAGATTTAACTTTACGCGGAGATTTGTTTGTTTTTAATTAGTTTTCTAAAGAAATATCAAAAACTAACACTAACCTAACGGCAGATCCACCTCTTCGCAGCAGATCCACCTCTCTTTGCGGCAGATTTAACTTTACGCGGAGATTTGTTGTTTTTAATGTCGAACAAATGCATGTCGAATAAAATTCCATGTCGAGCAAATGCTAATTCGTATAAATGTTGAGTCGAACAAATGCATGTCGAATAAAATTCCATGTCTAACAAATGCTTATTCGCATAAATGTTGAGTCGAACAAATGCATGTTGAATAAAATTCCGTGTCGAACAAATGCTGTCGATTAAGTGCTTGTCGAACAAATGCTGGCGAACAAAATTCCGGATACGATGTATATTGTATATGTTCGAATTAACTTATTAATAGTTACAACGATAATATCTAAAAATATTTAAAGTTTGATACTATTCCAATTGAGGAATTTCTCTTATCTAGCACAATTCCATCGCAGCGCAATAAAAAACCATATAGTTATTGGTACTTATTAGAAATTTCTGGAATCTACTAGGAAGTGAGAAATTTCGTCAAATATACCATATACTAGAAAATTAACTTTTTACAAAAAAGTAGTGGAAACAATATAGTCGAGGTTTGAGTTATATGTAAGTATAACAATTATTCAAAGCTGAAACAAAATTATTTACATTGCTACAAATCTTTAAACGCTACTTTCTCTATCGATATATTCATGTTCGTGTTCATTGGTATCACTTAATTTTATCTGATTTTTACTAAACGATGGCAAATATTGAACATTATTTAAAGGCTGTGTATTGTACCGAATATTTGGTCTGTCTTTATCTGAGGAGAAATTCCAATTTTGTTGATTTGGTCCCGAAAAAAGACGTTTATCAATAATTACATTGTGGCCGCCGCTACTACCACCGCAAATGTTTTCGTTTGTATCGTTATTATGTATGCTGTTTTCTTTATTACTAATTTGCCGATAACTGTGATATTTGAATTCGTTTTTCTCGATATTATTATTTTCTAAACTGGAAAAACAATGTTTAAGTTGCTTTAATTGATTATTGAAATGAAACTTTCTATCGTTTTTCACCTGTGGCACGTTAGCGGAAATGTTACATAAATTGGGGGTACTAAATGAGCAAGAATTGTGCTGAACAAGATCTTTGGTATTTTTCCTACTACTTGTGGCGTTTATTATATCACTTAAACTATGATTATCTTTGACGTATGATTTCATAGATTCCCTAATTAGTATTTGCGCACTTCTTTCACTAGTGTTTGATACACTCCCATTTTCACTATTCTTACAACTCATATTTTTAAACATCATACTAATTTCACTATAGGATGGTGGAAGGTCAGACGTTTTCCTTCCAAATATGTCTTCGTATGCGGGTGGTAGAAAATCCATTGACGTTGGTGATATGCCTTTGCTAGTGGCATCCGATTCGAGAAAACTGGGATTACTTCCTGTTTGCAATCTTTGGGCTCTTATTAAATTTGCACTAAGCTCCATAAAATCGATACCGGTGTGATCGGCTTGTAATTGTGTAAAAACGTTACGATCTACCACCAACATTCTTCCGTAAGGAAGAAGAATTATAGTTGGCGTAGCTGATCCCTCTGCTGTGCTCCCTGAAAAATAATAAAACTGTTATTAGTTTTTATTATCACGTTGTTCTAAATATAAAAGAACTACGGGGAACCTCGCATCCCACTTTCAAATTCTTATTGTAAAATTTAACCCAGTAGTTTATAAATATTTTTATAAAAAATATCCGTTGGAATAACGGCTGTTAGCAAATAGACTTGGCTTAAAATAAAGTCTTCAAAACTAAGTATAATTAAGACTGGCATGTATTAATGCCACATTAGCAATTACGTTACGTACTGCCAAGAATGAAGTTCTTTCTATTCCGTTTTAGTGTTGTTAATCAACGACACTCTAAAGAAAAATTTTAAGTGTCCTTTGTGAAACTTTTTTACATTTTGCTAAAGAGAATTATTACTTATTGTAACATTTTTTGTTTTAAAACTGGAATATTATATTTTTGCTTTGCGATAAGCACAAAAACACACATACGCTTAATATGGACGAACATGCAAAATTTTAAGCAGTTTGAAAGAGAAGAAATTGTAAAAGTACTGTGCATGACATTTACAATTTCGAGTAAGTTTTATACAAACGAAGCTTTTTATTTATTTTAGAAAAGCTACAAAATTTACAACGAAAAGGTTATTAATTCTTGGTACTAAATATTAATCTTACTTTATTAATCTTTAGGTAATAAAAATCGACACGCAAATGTCGAAATTGAAATTTTATTGTGACGTGTTTGTGTTAAGAGGGAACCGTACAAAACTTTGCGGAATAAATTTTGTCGTCAAGTTACCGAAATCCATTTTATCACATGCTTGTTATTATAGCGATTACGGAATTGGCAGTATTGTAAAATGATTAATAAAGTATTTGGAGAAAATAAAGAAATTAAATGAACAGAAAAAAGAAAATTGGAAAATTGCGTATAGTCCGGTTAATTTAGACATCCGAGGTTGCAATAATTCGCACCCAGCTGAAAATTGGTAGGATTGTTCAAAACACCATCATAAATGAAATCTAAAAAGTCCTCATCGATCCGACACCTGGAAAAAAATTTATTCGGGGTCAAAGGTCACTAAAACGGGCTTTTCGCGATTTTCAGCAAAACGGTAAGTTTTATCATAAAATTATCCCATTCTAAAATTGTAGATCAGATAATTATCTATAAAAAATGTCTAAATACGTTTTTTCCTAAGAGCCACCGTTTTTGAGATATAACGATTCAAAAAGTTGAAAGAGTTGTAATCGTCATAATATGGGGTCCGTTACTTTGCCCCCCCCCCCCCCCCGGTTAATATTTTTACACCAAAAGCAAGCACTGGGATTCTTAGAGCTAGCACTAGCTAGCACCCAAATATGAAAGCTAGCACCATTACAGTTTTTTCACAAATCGACTTTGAAACCGGGGGGGAGGGCAAAGTAACGCTAGCCCCCCCCCCGGTTAATATTTTTACCCAAAAACCTAGCACTGGGATCCTTAGAGCTAGCACCAGCTAGCACCCAAATATGAAAGCTAGCACCATTACAGTATTTTCACAAATCGACTTTGAAACCCGGTTAATATTTTTACCCATAAACCTAGCACTGGGATACTTAGAGCTAGCACCAGCTAGCACCCAAATATGAAACTGGCACCATTATAGTTTTTCCACAAATTCATTTTATTTATTTGCACCTAAATGACGATTACAACTCTTTCAACTTTTCGAATCGTTATATCTCAAAAACGGTGACTCTTAGGAAAAAAAGTATTTTGACATTTGTTATAGATAATTATCTGATCTAGTTACAATTTTTGAATGGGAAAAATTTTATGATAAAACTTACCGTTTTGCTGAAAATCGTGAAAAACCCGTGTTTGTGACCTTTGACCCCGAATAAATTTTTTTCCAGGTGTCAGATCGATGAGGACTTTTTAGATTTCATTTATGATGGTGTTTTGAACAATCCTACCAATTTTCAGCTGGGTGCGAATTATTGTAACCTCACTCCTATTTTTTGGTCTAATTTGACCGGACTAGTAAGTTATAAAAATGTTGGTATCAAGAAGTAGATCAAACTAGGACACTTGAGAGTTAATTATGACCAACGTAAGTTTAAAATAGAACATTTTGGTCAAAAACATCAAAGATTAACAATTTGAAAGAAAATAAGTAGGTTTTGTTCCTAGAAAAAAATCAGTCTTGCGAATGGAAAAATGGAAAACATCATCGAAAAAAGTAAAAATTGGTTTCATGCAAAAAGTAATGGAACACGAATTATTGAGGAGAAAGAACAAGAACAAAAATGGAACAAACATTTAAAAAAATTAGATTGGATATATTGAAAAATAAAGTCATTCTTCGTCGTCAGCCTTAGACCGCCACTCTTGAATTATCGCCGTCAGCCGCCTTCTCTAAAGAAGACATTGACTTTAATCAATTCATTAAAAATTTCGATTCTAGTTAATTTTGAATATTCGTGTGAAATTCGCTCTTTTAAATAATGTTAAGAACATCTTGACAAAGTTGATTATCAAAAGATGCATTACTTTGCTTTATCGTGTGACCTCGGTTTCGTTGTCACCCTGTAAAAAGGACTCCACTCGTCAGAATCGCATTAGCAATCGGTATAATTTTTTTTATATTTCGTCGTTGTTGTGGCAGAAGTCATCAAGTCCAATTTCTGACGTTTTAACTTTCTTACTTGATAGGGCTTAAAATTAGTTGTTCTGTAAATTGGCAAAACTGAGTTCCGTTCTATTTCTAAGTTTGTGAAATTACAGTGTTTACGTTTCACTAAATCGTTTATGTTATTCCTGTAGACAGGCAGAATTCACTAAATAGTGTCGTTTTTGTTTTTCTGTAGTTTTGGACTTAGTGACTTCTGCCAGAACAGCGACGATTTATATCTGTTGAAATATTTTATGCCATTATGAATGTGGTACAATAAACAACACCTATATATTAATTGTTTACATTATGTCTATACCATACTTGTAAAACAACTTCAAATTGAATTATATGAGTATGAAATAAACAATAATTGTTAGATAGAAATTATTAGGCGAAAATTTAGTTTAGCCAATTAGGAAATGGGAGCGGAAAATTGAAAAGTAGGTTACAATATTACAAGTTTGAATTTGAAACAATTATTCTTGTGTAAATTGAAATAATAGCTATTAGTTTTATTATTTTTAGTATAAATTCCCTGAAAACATTTTTTACAATGTTTTCATAATAATTGTATATTATTAGGGTAATTGAAGACCTAAGTTTTGATCAAATTTAAAACGAATAAATGATGATTTAATTAAAAATAGATTGCAAAGCAACTTTAAAGAATTATTTATTTATAAATATAAATTTATAGATTAATTTTTTAATTAGAAAATAATTTGATTGAAAATTAAAATCGGAAATGAAAAAATTTTCTTAACAAAAAACTATCCATTACTCTGGCAAGAAATTGTATACAAAGTGTTCCAGTGTTCCAATACCCTTAAAATAGTTTTATCAGCGAAGCTAATGATTTTTTAACGTTAATCATTCAGTACCTTTTTCAAGAGATATCTAAAAACTGGGTTGAAATCTTTTTTTGCTTAGAATCAACAATTTTTGAGATATAAGATAGAATATAGAATAGAATATTCAGTAAATAATGTTGAAAAATTCGAAATTTTAATGAATATTTGTATTTTGGAAACCCTGTATCTATTAAATGAAACGTTGTACAATAAAATCAAATGGGACATTCCAGATAGAAAACTGAACTGGGGTAGAAATTTAAAATTTAGAATAGGTGTCGTTCATAAATGGCGTCACGCAATTATTAACCCCCCAACCGACATCTTCACATTTAATCATAAAAACTTATTTAGACCTCCTTCTAAATATTACGTGACGTGTCTTTGCACCTTCCCACCGATGCTATATTTTATTCTACTTATAATAATAGTTCTAAATAGCATATGTCTATCCATCACAAATTATAAAGCGTTTGATTGGTTAAGAAAATGGTAATAATCAAAATAATAAAATTCAAAAAATAAAAAAATAATAAAACTACGAATTGTGTGATGTCAAAATTTTTGAAACACTCCCCCACTCCATCGTCACAAATTGTTACGCAAGTCTGACATACGCTGTGCAACATTCTACACCGTACATTGTGTGCACAGTAACCTATTTACACGCATTTCAACTTAAATTTGTCATTTGACGCCATTCAATGGCAATTCTGCTTCACCCTTAAATGTTACGAAAACAAGTCAAGAAACCATTTTAGTTCGTCTCGACGTTTCTTTGAAGACTGACTTAACTTTATTTGTCCGTGCAAAAATAAGTACTGCAGAACATATAAATATTAAATTCCCTTTAAAAGTTGAAAACAAATAAAACACATCGAGGACCAAGATATTTTTCAAAATAAAAGCAATTCGAATTTTGAAAGGTTGCAAACAAAACTACAAGATCTAAATTCCGTCTATAAATAACGAAGTTGTGTGCGAAAGAAGCTAAAATATCGGGGCACCCATAAAATTCGAACCAAGCCCGTTTTTGAATTTTTTCGAAAATAAATTTATGACCCGAGCACCAAGACCCGAATATAGTTTTTACATAAACTTGAATATGAATTTAAAGCATCATATCAAAAATTAAAAAATTTAAATTCGGTCGGTAAAAACGGGAAAGTAATACCGGAGTCGCATAAGCCCGTAGGTGAAATCTTTGAATCTCTCTAAAAAACGGTCTAAAACGGTCCTCTTTTTTCGACTTTTACGATTTTTCAGTCTAATCTGCTCCCGAACTTAAGTCCGTGCAAAATTTCGGCTATTCAGATGACCAAGAAATCCAAATAAAGTTTTATATCCCATCATAAGGAATTAAAATAAAAAATTCATTTTATTAACTGCCGCTGATTATCATAAAACATTTCTTAAAATTATATCGAAGTATTACTTAATAGTTATTTATGCTACAACTGTGAAAACGCCTTAATCCACGCAAGTGCGAAAATATATATTTTCACATGAGTTGCATACAAAATTTTATCTGCTGCCGTATTTTTTTTCGAAATCATTGATTTTTAATTTACATGCTATTTTCCATAATGGGGTGTTTCCATTATTTCTCATTTATTTTAACTTAACTTTAAATGAACAAAAAAGTTGACTAAGCAATAAAGCGAAGTTGTAGTTCGTTAAATTTGCTAAATTTAAAAGTACAGCGTTTACAAGATCATTTATCGCTCTTTAAAATACCAATTAATAGGTAACACTAAAAAGTCAAAATACCTTCGGACCTATGACTATCTTAAAGTTAGAAATAACCACAAACTCTTAAAGAGGGCTACCCGTTTCGGCTTTCGATGTTGAGTTGCCTTCCACCTCCACTTAAAATCTCTGTATTATAGGATGTCTGGTTCTGATTCAACATTAAACTGTAGGTCCCCTTATGTAATTAATGGTCTAGTTCGACTAGCATTCCCTCCATCATAATGGATGTTATTTCGGGTTATGCTCTGATAGCTCCAGGGACATCAAGACAAGGGAAGGGTAAATATTTATGTTGGCAGTCGGACAGTACAATATATTGCATGATACCGAATAAAGAGAGTTGTATAGCCCTATTTTTTATATTTTGCTACGTAATTTTATACAATATGTAGGTACAAGCGTATTTACTTTCATGAACATAAAACAATTATTTGATTTTGCGTGATTATCCCACACGGGTAACATGAAAACAAATTGGAATTGTACTAACAAAATTTGTATCAAAAATTTTCAGGTGAAATATGATCACGTAAAATATAGATTAATAAAAGCTTTCGCGGTACAAAATAAAATCCTATTTATAAATTAAAGTGCTTTTTCAACGACGAAGTAACAATGATTTCAGGAAAAGAGAAATGCTTTTTCGAAAGGTTTTCAGAAGTTGTTTTAGTAATTAATTACAAATTTTCATGGTGCATACACAAATTGTATAATGAATAATTTAAATTAAAACTGTATGCATGTTAGGAAATAAATTACTAGGTAGGTACCTCTATAACTGAAAATAATTTATTGTGAGGTAATTAATTTTTAAAATTATTTTAATGAACGCGAAAAGTTTTTCTAAATGCGAATTAATAATTTTCTTTCAATTATACAATTTCTTGAAGCGAAATTGAATTTTCTGTTGTTACTGAAACTCCTGAAATATGATCACAAGGGTGTCATTCTTTAAACCCCGTTTTACGTTCGTTCTTTTTATAAGACATTATCGTTATTTTATCAAAAATTAATCTCGCCCTAGAGCGCCCTATAAGCCTGAAAATAGCATCATATGGTATTCGAGCACAAAATACAAAAGTAGGTACTAGGTAACTAAAGCATCGAAGCAGACAATATCATAATCACAGAATGGCAGCACGTAAACTGAATTTTGATATCCTTAAGTATATAGTAAACGTTTAACTTGAAAAATTACTTGTTTCTTATTTTTGAAATATGTACTTCCAATTTTAAAATTAAGAACTGCAATGTGAAAAAGAAGTCACAATCAAAATTCCGCAAGCATCCTTCCTTTATTATATAATTCGATATCGCGTTTTCATTCCTATAGTAATGAAGTAAATATCTGAAGATGAGTTGAGAAACAATCTCGAAACCGATAGGTCGTTTATTTTTTATTCGTAATCAATATTTACAGTTGAAACAATTAATTAGATCGTAAAATAAATTTTGAATTGTTTCCAAGTTTTGTTCGAGTTTGTCATTAAATTAAGCCGGACTTAATTAAAATAAAATTTTATCTATTATGTAACAAACTTCGTCGTCTATATTATTAAAACTTTTTATATTATTTTGATGTGCATCATAACCAGTTTGTTAATTAAAATTTTGTTATAATAAAAATTGTAAAAATTAATTAATAATTATTTATTCAGCATCAAAGTTGATTGCTCCAACTTTTTAATTGTTACTTGAGATTTTATTATAATTATGGTTCGCTGTTCATTAGCAAATAGCAAATTTTTAATTTAACAAAATCTTCTGAGTTTAGTGCATGTTAATTTTATATTAGTGTTTGCTCGACATACCATAAATATATCAATATTTTTTGCTATTACTGAAAATAAATGAACTTGTATTTTAATTTAAATAATTATTTTTGAACATAGTAATTTGTTACATTTACCCTGTTCCCGGAAGTGTAGAAACCAAAGCAGATTCTACAACAGGGAGGAACAACACAATCATTGGAGAATTCTAATGGGATTTGGTTTATTTTAATGTTCACCTACTACCATGTAGCAACTTTTTGAAGAAATTTACTTTTTCTGACTACTATGCTGTTTTTCAAACTTATCCTGGTTAATGAAATTCTAATGCTGTCTTGAGTTTCTGAAATTACATTATGACCTACATCACAAACATTTACAAATTGCATGTGACATATGCACATTGCTCATTATTTATAAATGCTGAGAAATACACTGTAAATTCAGAGATTCGCGAAAGTGTTCGTGATAAACGAACTTCGCATTTTTATTATTAAAATAAAAGACAAATTATTTATGGAGGGAAACGTTTAACACGAACCAAATATTTATTTATTTGTATATTCGGTTATGAACGTCTTGCGACATTTTCCCGATACCTCCCTGTCTCTGCTCGTTGCGTGTTGAAAATGTGTGACGAGCACAGAGGACCTACAGCTTAACGTGGATTCCGAACCACGGGAATAGACGATTTTTACACCGCCTACTCCATCAGGGAAGTTTTTTTTTAGCCATAAATAATGTTATCTGGGGCCAGCAGATAGACATTTGGTGAGCGAAAATTTCTTCTATAGATAGCACCTCACAGGATTTTAACCCGTGAATATTGGCTTGAAAGCGAACACGCTAGCATTTCAGCCATTCGCTCACTATTTATTTATTTCATTTTCAGTAATTTTTTAAATATTTTAATTTAAAGGTTGAGTCATTTAAATTCAACAAAATTACTTCATATATGTTATCATTAAAACAAACCCTAAAGTGTAATTTACAGCAAGCAATTTCCCTAACTTCCTCACTTCTGGATTTGCAAAAACTTCTTTGTAGATCTTACTTTTTACAGTTTTAATCAAATATTTACTTAATTTTCGTAAAACTTGAGTTTAAGTTGAAATATCTGGATACGCCTTAAAGTTAAAATTTTTATGTTTAGGTCGTCCTGAAATTGAAACTCCAGATTGTGTTTTATAGTTTCAACCTTAAAGTTCAGCTTAACCACAACTAGCTATTAACCCTTCATAGAACAGAGTTTGCTGTATTATAAGCTACTTTCAATATTGAAATAATTTTTGGGGTATCTAAGAAACCCTATTAATTTATTTTAGCAAGAAAATAACCAAAATAGTGAAAAAAGGATTTGCCCTATTAAGGATTAAATGTGGAGGCATTAGAGGCTTTGTGTCGATGGCAAAATCAACATACAAGAAATAAGCAAAAAAATGTTGATTACACAGTAGGTATCCTATAAAGTAAAGCTGAAATAACCAATGCCATAACAAACTTTTTAGTCTGCTCTATACAATGTCTAATTTTTGGGCCCCTTAAACATTTCTTGGGTAAAATAATATGAAAAGCGCCACCGACGATTTTTCGAGAAATTTAAAGGTCAAATACATTTAAATTAAGTCTCAAATTTTCTTCAATTTTATAAAATTAAAATTGAATTTACACATTTAATCAAAATTGACATTAATTTCCTATTGGATTAATTTTCATTTTTAAAATTTTGTATTTTTAAACATGATTTAAAACTAGATTATATTTTAACTTTTGGAAAATTTAACAATTTATTTAACGAAACACAACTTAATCTGTCGACATTTCGTCTAACTTTATTGTACACTTTTTCAGGACTACAATTAACTGTAATAGAGGTTATTCCAATGTTCCAAAAATTAATAATGTAATTTAATTTTCAATTACGGACGAAAATAATGTAATGTTTTCCAGAGTCCTTGTGATGCAAAATTCTTTTTTCTTACAATTGAGGGGCTCAGAAAAAAAGGTGTAGGTAACATTGTAAAAAAAATTGGATGTATGAGAAATTCAATATTACTTAAAACATTTTTTTAACTGTAAAATCAATTTGCAAGAATTAGAGTCAAATGACTAAATCGGTTCTTAAAGCCTTCAATTTTCATTTTAATTTGAAATAGACTTAATTTATACTTTTAAAACGGAGGTGTAAAACAAAATCCAGATGTTTAGAAAACAAAATTTTTCGGACAGTTTTGAGTTATCGCACTATCATTTGAATCCCATATAAAATGGCATTTGTTATCTTTATAGGCCTAACGGATGTATTAAGATTGCACTATATACCTATCAGCCTAATAAATACATAACCCTCTCTAAGAAATATACATTAATTTTTCAAGGAGATATGAAATAACAAAATTGTACATTTTTTTATGTCTGTTCAATTTAAGGTCCCCCTTCGTCCTGGTCTCTGTGAGAGTTTACCTGTTGCACCTGATCAGTTTCGGCACTGGAAGTAACCCCCGATTTTCTAGTGTTTCAAACTGATTCGTTCAATAAAAATTAAAATCGTCCAATGGCAAATGTATGGGATCGATTAACTCCAATAATGCAAACTTTTAAAATGTTTCTAATCAAAATCTTTTAAAACTCTACAAAGTGGCTACAAAGTTTCTACAACTTGGTATTATATGAAAATTCCCATTCGTATACTCTACAACCAGGCAAGAGACCTTAGTTACCAAGTACTTCACTCATAATGAAATGTAAATAATATATAAAATTTATGCAAACGAGAAGCGATGATTTTGGATGCAAAAAAATTACTGGATTAAATATAAATGGTAACGTGGATTAATGCATTTGTATGTTATCATTCAAATATGAAAAGAGAAATAAGTACCCGAAGATTGCCTCTGTAAAGTAGATAACCAACTATATAGAAGGAAATCGATCAAACTCAGAAGATAGCTATCTGAAATAATACTCGATATTTCCGAATAATAATAACAATTAGTGCGAGATTTTTATGATTGCTCGGCCTAAAGGCCGCACAGGAACTTTTTTAAGTTGGTAAATAAAACATGAATCAATGAGAAGTGCATTGCGAACAGATTTGTGAATATGATATAGACCACTTGCATAAATTATAACTATTTTAATTACGTGCTTTAAAATGTACCTCAGCAATCGATATTTATTTCACAGAAATGTGTAAATTATAATTTCACTTTAAGATTAATTACTTTAAGTAATACAATGAATACATGCTAATAAGCAGTTTACTGGTGTTGTTATAGTTATTACATCTTAACATAATATGAAGTATTTTTTGGTCACTTCATTTGTATTTTTTAAGTTTGTTTTCTTTGATGCTTTTGTGAAAAAAGAAATTTTATTAATACAATTATTTTGAATTTGATATTGTTACTGGAAGTTAACGTTTACTTAACATTTTTTTGCTATATTTTACTAGTAAGGCACAGTAAGTCTTTTATTAGTAAGTTCAAAATGGATAGGATACCAATAATTAATACAACGACCCAGAATTATTTTTTGCATCTACAAAGATTTGCGGGACCCCGATGTAGGAAAAAGTTCCGTTGAATTTAAAAATAATATCCGACTGCGTCTGAAGTTAATAAAGAGTGATAACAAGTACTTAGAACTGCAATCATTCAGAACTCGGCACAAAACTTAAACAAAATTAGTTTAGGATTTTCCAAGTGATGTGGCAGGACTTAAGTGGGTATGTGGGGTTCCCAAAATATTATTAGAGTCTCGAGAATGAACCTTAGACATGAGAAATCATGTCCTCTACATGTAAGAATCAAAATTTTAAATTTTCGCGATTAAAAGACGTATATACGTTCGGCCAAGAAGGCCACGAGAAGCGTATAATCTGTAATATGACCCGCTTAAAATAAAGTATGGCGTGAGGAGCGTGATGATTTTGAGCTGTATTTCAGCATCTGGCGTAGGAGATTTAATAAGAATTGAGGGACGACTAATAGAAGAGCGTTGTTTCGATATTAGAAGGGAACATGCGGTACCTAATTGGGCACAACTTTATGTACTACGATGACAATGACCCAAAACACACCTATGGATTGGTTAAATGCTATTACGAAGAACTGGAAGAAAGAGAACGTCGATGATCACCGTGTTGTACGTTCGAAATTTTTTTACATACAAGGGGACCCACTGTTGAATCTTGAGGTGGGCACATTAGAAAGGCTACGTTAGAAAATCCTATTATATGTTTCTAATTATTACAATGTAAAATTGGTTTAAGAAATTAATTAATATTATATAGGTACCTACTGAATTTTACAAATATATGAAAAAATAAAATTTCTTAATGTTATAAGCTGCCCGGGCAGGGAACGCAAGTAAACAGCTCATATTTGACTGCAAATATAATAATTATTATAATTCTCAATTGCCACATATGTTTTTGACACAACTTTTTTTATACACAAATGACATGGTTTACTCTTATTGTATAGTTCGGAATGTTAGAAAAAATATGTCGTTTCTATCGGAGGAGTGTTCATAACATGGGATCTAATAATATCTCAAGTGCTCATCCAGAGGTGTTTTAACTTTGGTAATTTTGTTGCGGATTTCCAGTTGTTTTAGCTGAATGCCACTAACATATTTATATCCTGTAAATATTCAAAAGAGATATTCCAAAAGCTCAGAGCAATATCTCTTTTAATTAAAAGTTACTTATATGCAAAAATTACACCCGCCGGTCCCAAAAGACCACACATGCCCACCGGAAGGCAGAACCTCGGTTGTTTGCCATTGCATTCCGAAAGGAGATGGCCAGAACAAAGTTTTAAATACGAACCGGGTATTCAGCATTATAAATCGACGCACTTGATCACGACGCTAGAGACTGCATCTACTAATCAGACTACTAAAAAATGAACCAATTCTTTAATCCACAACGTTTGTTTATCACCGAACGACTAAATTATGAAATTTCTCGGTAACTTAACCAGTGATTACACCAAGCCACCGTTGTGGTTCGAAAGGCTACACTATCTACAAAAATTTAAGATAGTAATTCGATCACATCTTCACAAATAAATTTAAATTTCGGTAAAACGATAAATAATAGCAAAATAATTTAAAACTTTGATAAAAGCATTCTTCTTCCTCAGTCGTTGTGCTTCTTGCCAGAAACATCGTGATCCATCTCTTTAGTGGAGTAAAATATGCCTAAAAAGATTAACTTTTTTGAATCCCGAGTAGAAGCGACCTAATTATTCCTATTAGGTACATTTAAATATATCAATAATTCGGAAAATGACGTTTTTCTATGGTGGGGGACTTCGTAATTAACGGTTAATTAATGAATTTACAATGTTTGATTAAATGTTATCACTTTTTTTTTATTAAGGAAGCTATTTTCTTCAATTTGCTTTTATTTTGTAAGCAATAGATTTAGCTTTAATAACATACATACGTAAATTATTGGAAAAAAGAAAATTTTCATAGTAAAAAATGGACCTCAAAAAGGAAAATTGCAGATATTTCATTACAAAATTTAATGTATTACAACAAATAACTCGGTTATTATTAGGAATTAAGAAATAATATTCAGCTTCTAAAAATTAATTTCTATGATGCAATTAAAATTTGAATACTTTGGTTTCGGCAAGATTCGTTATTGGAACCCTGAATTACAGCTTTGTAAATTGTAACTCAACCAGTGTTCACACAAACCACTGCTAAACTGTGCAGGTTTTGATTGTACCAAACACAGATGATAATAATATAGTAATTATTATAAATTTTTACTACATTAACCACGTGATTAATTGATGGATTGCAACTTTTGCACTTGCATTAATCACACCATCTGTCATGAAGTCTTCCTTTATACAGTTAGTACATTTTTATTATTAGCACATGTACGATATTTGGAATTAGATCTTGAGTACTTACTGAACAGGAGTTTCGAAATATCGGTTTCTCTTTTCTTCAATATTCAGTAGGATCTTTTATAATATTCATCATTGTAATATAACCTAGTTAGTTTAAGTATTTTATGCCGTTCCTGCTTTTGTATTTAGTATAATATAGTTAAAGAATTTTTGGCTTACTCTTTTCCTAATACATCTGGCAAAATCCCTCAAATTTTCGATGCAATTCTTATTTTTTGCCAACGTTTTAAATGCAGTTTCTTTTTAATTAGAAAAAATATTGGTGGTGTCACGTTCTGGGTTAGTCAACAGGGGCTTTAATGTGGAAATAGTTGGGGGAAAACTGGAATAAATTTTATTGTCTTTATTTGGTCCTCTAAAATGAAAAACTAATTTTTTACCGATTACGGCTCAGAGACCCCAAATTTCACGGTTTACTTTCGAGCAAAATGTTGTTGTATGCGTCGGTTTTTTAACGTTCTACGTCTTCCGATTTCTCTGTCTGTGCTCGTTGCGTGTTGAAACTGTGTGACGAGCACAGAGGACCTATAGCTTAACGTGGATTCCGAACCACTGGGATAGACGATTTTTACATCGTCTACTCCAACCAGGGAAGTTTTTGAGCCATATATAATGTTACCTGTTACCATATTATACCATATTATGTTACCATATATAATAGCACCTCACAGGATTTGAACCTATGAATCTCGGCATGAGAAGTTAACACGCTAACCGCTCAGCCATTCGCCCACCTTCGAGCAAAACGTTAACTAATTAAAATAAATCATATTAAATTCCATAATTTGGAGTTTCAGGGCTATTTTCTGTTTAAAAAGATTTTTCTTCCAATTCATTCACACATAATATTCAAGTTTCATCTATCGCTTATATAACAAATACAAAATCAAGAAAATATCTTGCTTAATGAGAAAGTTATATCGTCATGTGAATGCAGAAAAACCCAAGTCCAAATTTCTTGATCTACATTTTATTACAGAAAATTATAGTTTGAGAATTGTTTTACAATGCAGAAAAATCCTAAGTCCAAAATTATTATAAAATTTTATTAGGATTTTGGACTTGGGATTTCTCTGCATTGTAAAACACATCTTATACTATAAGTTTCTGTAGTAAAATAAAAATCAAGAAATTTGAACTTAAGTTTTTCTGCATTCACATGACGATATGACATTTCAGCAAACACTACAAATTTGTTCATTAACCGTTAATTACAAAGTTCCACCCCCATTATTAAAAGAAATTATATCTTTTAGCCATATAAGCATTATAATAAATATTAATAAATGGGATATCGGGTTTGTGGACAAAATAAATTAAACAATTGTTTTTAATTGTTTTACCCGATATCCCATTTATTAAGAATTATTTGGACGTGAATTGCTACTATAATAAATATTATTTCTAGCACTAACAATTTTTTTTTTAATAAATTCCGAAACCAAAATATTCAACTTTTAATTGCACCATAGAAAGTAATTTTTAGAAACTGCGAGTTTTTCATCATTTTATAACATAAAATTAATATTCATTGATAAAACATAAATCAATAAAAACTGTAAAGAAATCGATTTATTTAAAATATATTCCTACATTTTTGAAGCAGGTAGCTCGTGAACGAGTTACCCCAGCGCTCTAAATTGATTTTGAAGTCCATTTTCACTATCAAAATTTTCTTTTTTTCTAATAATTTACATATTTATATTATCAAAGCTATATCTATTGCTTACAGAATAAAAGCAAAATGAAGAAAATAGCTTCCTTAATAAAAAAAAGTCGTGTGGCATTTAATCAAACACTGTAAATTCATTAATAAACCGTTAATTACGATAAGGTTCTTCACCATAGAAAAAAGTCATATTTTTCAAATTATTGATATACATATTTAATGTACTTAACAAGACTATTTTTAGGTTGCATTTACATCTACTCCAAAAAATATTTTTTCAAGGAAACTTCTCTTAAACGATATTTTTCTCCACTACTTCTATTCGTGTGATAAGCATACAAAGTATTTTCATATACATAGAGGATCAACTTGTTTAACGTGCGTTCCGAACCACGGAATGTGTAATACACTTCATTTCAAGATGGACTTTCAACACAGATGACCTTGATGGTTTACTATTGTTTTCCGAAGAGAAACTATCAGAATAAAGTTCTTATCGACATTAAATACATAAAAGTTATATTACACACATAAAAACATATTAAAAACAAACATAAATCGGACTAAAACATTAAAAGTACCAAATCGAAAATCATCTGTTCAGAAGGTGTACATAGGTACGTTGTAGTAATCTTGTAATCAAGATTATTATTATAATAAATAAATAAATAATAAGTAATTATTATTTTTATTTCATTTTAATCTCACATAAGGTGGAAACTCAATAATATGGGCGATTTTATTTGATACTTTACAAGTGTTATTTTTTTGTTATGTTTCTGTTATTAAAAGATATTAAGTTTTCTAATTATAGGGAAAATTGCGAATAAGATCGAAACATGTCATTTCTTAAAGTTTTTGAATTTGACAACTTTAGTTGCTAATGTTCTTTGGGATGCAGGCTATGCTAGAAATGTATCTACTTTGCTACTTAATAGTGACCTATTCCTCAATTATGATTATTCTACTATAATATTACCAGTTTTCGGTAAAGTATAATACTATATTAAAACTTTAGAAAATCTACGAATTAAAATTTGAAGCATAATAGTTAAATATAATAAGCTGTTGTGTTATGATCCGCTACTAATTCGTTGTCATAACCAAATAAGTTATAAATGGCCAACTCATCAAAATTTTGATGTCGCAATTAATTGCCAGCTAAATATGTTACTTGGAAAATTTACAAGTCGAGTATATAGATTACCAATTTTACTCGTAATAAAATTGTTATTATTCTCATGCTTGGGGGCCGTTCATGTATTACGTAAGACGTTTTTTCCTACTTTTAGACTCCCCCCCCCCTAGTAAGAAAATGTATAAGTAAATGTTAATGTTAATAAATGTAAAATAAGATGTCAGCTACCCCCCCTCCCCCTAAACGTCTTACGTAATACATGAACGGCCCCTTGTGTTAAAAATACTACCATCTGTTTCGCACACCTCGATCTAGAATCTAGAGTAATCCTGGAGTCACAAAAACTCTGCGTTCAAGTTCCTCAAAGCTGCATAGTTGAAAATTGCTTCGCTTCAATTTATATTAACATAGCGTAGATTAAGCGATAAAAGCTCCGGATAATTGAGAAAACTGTTTCGTACTTGTCGTTTGTGTAATGCTGATGTTTTTCCTTCGACGTTTCTACAGTTCAATAAAAACATTGTTAGTTGCACACCAAAGCAGTATTATAACAGCACAATAACACTTTTAAGCATAAGAGACAAAAGACACAACACGTTATTTGTTAAGCAATTATTTTTATGTACAATCAAAATCACAAAAAACCAATCGGATGCATTACTGAATTACCTCATGGTGACTTTTGCGACTACTACTACGCCTATTTTGCTTTGATACAAGAATGTAATCTTGAAGTTCTTCATCCCTCACTGCAATAATTGAAGATATTAAAATTTTATTAAAAATTAATTGTTATGTACAAACGTTACAAATTAACTGTGAAAATGTGAAGCACACTTAATTAATTTTCATTTGCAGTAGGAGATTGACCGGAAAATGCAAATATGTAAAAAAAATATTCAATATCCGCAGATGTTCCGTTATATAAAGAGAAAACACATTTGAGTAGGAAATTGAAACAGAAAATAGATTTTACAAAGTTGAGTGTAGATTGAAATTTTACTGACATATTCTCGACATGACCTATTTTATTTGGTGTCGTACTTACTAGAAAATGCAGTTATCAAAATTTTCATCTAGATATCGTATACGAATTTAAATTCCAGCTTTGCTTTTTAATTATTTACTACGCATTACAGAGTTTAAAAATTTTTGGCTCCGTACTATGTCATGCTTAAAGGCATAAGAATGCTGTGTAATTTTGTCAAAGCACATTAATTTCTATTCTGTTCAAAAATTTTCACGGTTATTATTACACAATAAAAAACTCTGCAAAAGGTTGACATATGTTTGGTTTTCCAGATTTTCCTTTTTTATGTTACCGAAAGAATTTTTTAAATATCGACGCTCGGTTTTATTGTATTCCATGTATACTTACAGTTAGAAAAGCAGTTCAACATATTATAGAGAACATCAGAAGATGTCAGAAATATAAAGAAATGAAAAAGGAAAAATTTCAATTATATTTTTGTCTGGATATGTGGACAACTGTTGCCACAAAGACTTTATTAAATTCCAAAACTTGTTATGAAATTTACGTTGTCAACGTAATACAATAGTAATATTAACTTTTTCTTCAATTACTTTTTGTTACCTACTCGATATAAAAACTCATCAGCCCGCATAATTGTCACATCAATGACCGCAGTTGCTATAACCCTGTTTTGTCCTCGTCGACGCATTAACAATCCTGTTGTAATGATTTGTAGTATTTGAACCATTTCAACACTAAAAATATAGGTTAAATAAATTATTTTCAAGTTATCTCTAATGAGAAGATAAATTTGCCAAAAACGCTTAGACATGTGTCTGCTAGAAACTATACACACAGAATGCTAATCATACAGGAGGTTCACTTGCGAATGCCAAAGGAGACAATTTGTGAACCACTGCTATACCTACATAAGTGTCAAAAGTGACGACATTAACTGTAACTTACATCGATATTAAACAACACAATAATAATTATTGACATACAGAAATATCGCTTTGAATCCTTCCCTTCCATGCTGATGTCCAAATAGTTATCCATGTTGACTGTGCACAAGTGATAACGTCAAGTGAACCTTTTGAAACGGTTTAGTATGATGAGTATTCCGTGGATCTGCCATACTATTGCAATTATTTTTCTCAATTTACATTGCGAGTCATGTTATTATGGACCCATTAAGTTTTGTTAATTATTTTCATAATAGAGCTTTATAATTTTGACCATTGCTTATTTAAAAAATTTTAATTAAAACCAAGCCAACCATCTTAATTTAATTAGAAGGTAAAGATTGCTTTACGTCAGCTAACTTCATTTTACGAGCGAATTAGTTTCTGATGAATAATTTAAAGATAATTATAGAATTTCCTAAATAAATTTTTAAATAATTAATTTTTTTTCAATTATTAAATATTTTCAATTTTTCTTTCATTTTGCTAATTAGATTTTAATGTGGTTATAATTTCTAATATTTCTAACCATAGACTAATTATTTCAGCGTTTTTTATTTATTATCAACAATAATCAAAAACGGAACAGGTCAATATTGACTTCTTGAAGCATAATAATGGAATTTATTATGCAGTCCTGGAAATAGACCTGGTTCTGTAGAGATTGTTTTTCATAAACACTTGTAGGTGTCCTAGTAAGTATTGTTTACTTGGGTGGTCAACCCAAGTACAAGGAACGTTTTCCCGCTCTGGCGTCATCAAACATGGCGGATACTCCATCACAAAACTACGCATATCTTTGTTAATACTTGACCAATTTTCATGAAACTTGTTACAATCAGTTTGTAATTTAACGTGCTTTTATTATATTTAATTTAAAAATTATTGTAAAATTATTCCCACTCATTTCAAGGGTGATTCATTTATATGACGCATTCGACAACTTTGATCGTGAGGAATCTATTTTATCTGATGATATAGGAGTTCTCATTAATACTGCATGTGCATGTTTTGAAGACAAACCACATACCAGTTAAAGCATGCTTATCGAAGCCTGGTATCGCAGGGAGCTTCTTCTAGGTATGCCAAAAGTTGTAACCTTACTTCACACCAGGGTCCTGGTCTACCAACTGATTATGAAATATCCTTAGGATGAATAAGGATGTCAATGAAGCAATATGAAAATACCAACAGATTATGGCAGTTTTCAAGAATTGCACGTACTCTTCTGCACAATTCGATATTTTCAGTCGAAAAATTTCGACTTTGCACTTTCACTTTCAATGCACTTTGTTTAAATGAATATCTATCTACAAGAAGAAATTTGGATACAAGTTGGATTTGTTTTCTAAATCGATTAATTCAACAAGCTACTATTTACACCGCACTGTTGAATTTCAATAGTATTCCCGACCATCTGGACTAAAACTACCTAGCAGTAGCCTGTATGAAGATTACAGACGCTATTTCATGCGAAATTCAGCTAAATAAGCTATAAGAGTTCAGAAATGTCGTACTTATTGTGGAAACATTAGCGTTTATTGACTGTTCAGTGTTTGGAGTAAATGTGATCTATTTAGCCTTTTTTGCAAGGAAATAACTGCTATAAGTGTGTGAGAGAAGTAAAAGAAGTATCAAATCATTAAACCCTCTTCGATTTTTTTCAAACTTGGTGAAATTCTAAGTTATATCTGTTATAACAAATGAGTATACACGTATTTTTTCGTTTACCCCTAATGTACAGCCCTCCAAAATAATTCGAATTTGACTTGAAGAGCTTTGATAAATTATTTATATTATCTGAACCGGACCACTTATTAGACACGATTTTGTAACGAAGGTATTAAATATGGTTTCTCTGTGGGTATTATTGAGTAAATAATTAAGATCAAAAAATGGGTGCCTTTCAATGAGTTCTCTCGAAAAAAGGGGAAATCTAAAATTGTCAAAAAATACATTATCTTTATCACACTTTTAGCTACTGGCATACCAAATTTCAGAGTAGGGAACCTTAATATGGTTTAGAAGTGACATAAAAATATATGACGTGGTATTTTAGTGTTTAGAATATTGTATACATTGCGCCAGCTTGACACAGTCACAACCAAGGCATTAGGACATTATTATCTTCGACGCGGAAAAACGGACAAGGAAAAGAAAATAAAAGAGACAATTAACATCCATGTGAGTCAAAATTCGATGAATGAAAAAAGGGATGTCCAATACTTTCATGGTGGTTATATGTAAATACATCCTAGATAAGATAAGGACGACATAATTCATGGTCAAGCTCTAATTTTACAACCTTTTGAGAAAATTAATGAAAGGGTCGCGGTTCTACCTACATATTGCCATGTTATTTTTCAAAAATTAAGTTATAAAAGATTTAATTTTGTTTTCAGTTAAAAAATGTTATAATTAAAAAAATTATACGAGTGTTTTTATATGAAACTGTTTTTTTGGTGGAGCTTTCGAAAAAGGTACGCGTGGAGGTGTATGAAGAGTGAGAACCAGAGGACGTAAAATTTTGAAGCGCTATAAAGTTTAAGAAAATTAAGGTAAATAAAAATAATTGTTAATAATAATAAATTTAAAGTATGAACCATAATAAATTATTACATTACGTTAATGCCAAATAAAGCGCAAAACATAAAATTGGAAGAAGCTACAAAGCCATTAATACCACATCCGGAAATCAACCAAAGCAAAACCTTACAAAACATCAACTTTTACAATTTTTGGTAGAATAGAATTTAATTATGATAAAAACCTGCAGGTATGAGAATTTCAGATATAATATTTTTAATAAATTAAATCATGAACTCAAGAACAAAAGTGGAGTGTACCAACTTTTTTGTCAAGATTGTTCAGCAACCTAGTACATTGGTGAAACTGGACAAAACATAGAAACTAGAATATTAAAGAACACAAAAAAGACCCCAAATCCAAAATGTTCCACCACTTAAAATTTAACAACCACAACATTGATGAAGAAGCTACTAAAATCTTTCATGCTGAGAAAAAAGATACAAACTAAGCCACTTTTTTTTGGAAAGTTCCAGAAATTGGAACTCTAACACCTTCTAAATCGTAAATGTATTTGATATTTTTAATAACAATACAAATAACAATGTCGCTTTGCACGGCATCTCTAAGCAAGTTCGACTAACTAATGTTAGTGATAACATCACAGATTGAATAAATAATTCAAATTAATTTGAATTTCATTATTTAATTACATCGAAATGAGCCCCTTTTAGAAAAATCTAACCACATTAAATGCAAAGGACATCCTAAGGATCGTATTTACGTAAAAAACACAACTAATTGTTTTGTCGGTACCCCATTTCAAATTTATTTACTTATTTATTTATAAAATTATATGTTGATTAAAATTTACATGACAAATGGAGTAACATTCGTTGCTCTCTTGTTATGTTTTAACAAGAATTTTCATAAATGAAAAGTTTTATGAAAATTGGTCAAGTATTAACAGAGATATGTATAATTTTGGGATGAAGCGTCCACAAAATGTACCAGGAGTCGGATGTACCCAAGTGAAAAATACTTACTAAGACACCTACTAAGCATTATTAAAAAAAATCTCCGTACTCAACTTTTCCTACGGAACCAGATCCAGATCCTGGACTACTGGGGGAATTTGTACTTAAATCTCCAACAAGGCAGATATCCTGGAAATGAATGGAGTGTACCAGCTTTTTGTCGGAATTGTACAGCATAATATAGTACATAGGTAAATCCGGAAGAAAGCTGAAGCTGAGGATTAAAAAACGTTAAAGATAGACACCTAAATTAAAAAGCATGAGTTGGATTAAGGTAAAACAAAGATTCTATGCATAGATTCAAAAAGTCGGAAATCCCGAAGATCACAAAAATAGAGAAATAACTAGTCAATAATTAATTAATTTATTAAACAGCTATATGATACACCACTTTTTGACACCTTTCTGATAAGAAAATCTATTGATAATAATTAACATAACCTCCTTTTCAATTTTATTTTAACTTAGTGTACTGCAGTTTCTTTTATAATAAACAATTTTATTTTAACAATTTTATAATAATCTGACATGTAAGTACTAATATAAATTGGGTTATATAAATAAATTAATATTGTAAACTTCCATATAACAGATTGCTCCGAAGATGTACGTAA
This sequence comes from Podabrus alpinus, assembly GCA_932274525.1. NCBI lineage: Eukaryota > Metazoa > Arthropoda > Insecta > Coleoptera > Cantharidae > Podabrus > Podabrus alpinus. Next base: position 129,681,426 of record OW026451.1, on the reverse strand, counting down.
AACACGAAACCGGCCAGCAATAAAGAAAATTTTAAAAAAGTGTACTATAAATTATAAACAATTTCAGTGAAATCTTTAAGAAAACAACTTTTTACAAAAATATAATTTTACTCTGGATTATTTTATTCTCAACTAAATTTGTTTTATATTTACTAAATTTATTATATGAACGAAAATTTTTAAAAATTAATACAAATTAAACATATTAAATAATGGAAAACGATGATAAATGTGACATGAAACGAAAACGATCTCGATCAACAGAGCACAGAAGCAGATCCCGATGTACAGGTCTAAACAGATATAATTCTTATGATTCCGTAACACCTCCATATAATACAGCTGATGTAACACAAGCAGTAGATGAAGCAACAGTAGCTCGTGAAGCTAAACGTTTATACATTTCAGATTTTCCGCTTCGAATTACAGAAGAAGAAGTAACCGATTTTATCAATCAACAAATGCATCTTAGAGGATTAGCACAAACTGCAGAAAATCCTGTAATTATGACTCACATTAATTGGGAAAAAAATTTTGGATTTATAGAATTCAAGTCTATTGAGGAAACCTTATCGGGAATGGCTCTTCATGGAATTCAATTCGGAGGACAAAATTTGAAAATCGGTAGATCCCTCAATTATCAAGTAATGCCTGAAATGCATGATATTGCGTCATCCGGTGTAACCGAGAATCCTCAAAAAATTTTCATTGGTGGTTTGCCAGAACAATTAGATGAAGATCAACTGGAAGTTTTGCTAACACCGTTTGGTGAACTACGAGATATTAATTTGGTTAGAAATGCATCAACTGGACGTAGTAGATGTTTTGCATTTGCTGAGTACAGCGATGTTACTATGGCCGATCGGGCTATTGAAGGCTTACATGGAAAGCAATTTGGAGGTAAAATTTTAACTGCTCATTATGCACGTGCATGTGTAACGCATAAAACTCAAATTACCATCAGTATTCATATTCCTCAAATAAGGTTGGCTGCTGCACAGGAACCACCCTCAACAGTCCTTTGCCTTATGAATATGGTTGTTCCTGACGAATTGAAAGATGATGAAAAATATGGACATATACTCGAATATATAAAAGAAGAATTTAAAAAGTATGGTGTGCTCAAAAGTATTGTGATACCTCGGCCAATCGAAGGTATCGATGTTCCTGGTTGTGGAAAAGTGTTTATCGAATTCGTTTCAAGTTTAGACTGCCAGAAAGCACAACGAACATTAATTGGAAGTATATTTAATAACAGAGTGGTTAATGCCCGTTATTTTGATCAAGATAGATATCATAGACGCGAATTTTAAAAAAAACTTCCTTTTAACATTAGCTATAAATGGACGAACTTTTTATATTAAAAATTTAATAACGAATAGTTACAATATTCTTAGTTTATCTTGCATTTAGGAAAAATGAAATCTTTATAACATTTGGATTTGATTGTTTGACTTATCGTCTCGCTAGGTGTTACTTTTTCAATTTAATTTTTGCACGTAACTAAATATTTTTGGGTTTCAAATTTCTCTAGTTCTGTAGTATTTCCAAACTGCATGTTTTCACAATGTCGCAAACCTGTTGCATGCCGGCCGATAATAATTAAACGTTGCTTGCCAAGCTTCTTCCAACCGTATTATAGCCGACCTATGTACATTATATTATGTCTGACGTTGTTGCCAACTTAAATTTCTGCATGGATAGAAGTGGATCAATTTTTAAACATAATAAATTAAAAAAATTTATGATATACGAATATTTTCTATAATTAAATATTACTAAAACATCTAGAATGTGATTTCTATGGTTGTGTGACCTAAAAGCCGCACTTAGTGTAATTGCGACCATAAGTAGTTGCTTGTTTTTCAGCCTCCCTGAAAGAAATTGCTACAATATTATTGTAAGTCCTAGTTGTGCATTTGACCTACAAGTGAGGAGGATCGCAGCAATATTGTGTATCAATGTATGTGAATATGTGAAAATTTATAATTTTGCCGCTACCTTCTAAGATGTACATTTTTATATTTGCGCTTATATAGATAAATGGAATTCATAAATATACAGAGTGGATGGAAGATACTTTTCCAAAAAAAATTTGTGTGCAAATTCAAACCTTTGGGGGGGGGGGCGTGTAACCCTCTTTAAAGTAATTTTCTTAAATTTCTACTTTCAAATGGCCATAGCACCGATTCTGTGGAATTTTTAGTGTTTAATGTTATCGGGTTCAATCCCTTTTCTTCACCACCAAGTTCGCAGTTCACCTTCGACAAAATTCATATTTAGTCAACTCCTTTGATTGATTGTTAAAATTATTGTTAATTCTTATTGCGTATTATTAATATGAACAACCTTGAGGGGTTAATATCCCGAAAAAGTTGTGTACATTAATTTGGAATTTCTACTAGGAAACCGTTCGGAATTCCTTGGAATTTCTTAAATATTCTCTGGAAGTTAAAGGAATTTCTTATATGTAGAACCTTTCAATTTTTTATTTTAAATTTGTTTAAAATCACTGGGAATTCTTTAGAATTCCTGGAGTTTTGAGTCCTATGAATATAATTTTTGCGCTATATTGATCCGAAAAAACTCTAATTTATTATTTTGTAATTTATTTCAAGAAAATATTTGATTTAAGCAGTGTGTTTTATAACAAATTTCCAAACCAGAAGGGTAGCTGTATAGAAGCACAGGAACTGTAGTCATTCGAGTTCCAAAGTTACAAAGGGACATCTTGTATAAAGATTTTCACGGATTCTTCTTCTTCAACACATAAGTTAGATCTGAAGCCTGTGTTTTGACCAATTTTTTCATATAGTTCTATGAGCATAATTGGTTTTTATGTCGTAGGTATCGTTCATCAAACCATCTAATTCATTTGAGTACTAATGTTAAAATGGAGTCTTATTTTCCGTAGGATCTGTAGTATTTTCGTAGTCTTACGTAGTGACTATGGCCCACGCGATCTGTCCTCTCGATTTAACCATCTTTCTCTCTGTAATTTATACTCTCCAGGTCTCCCCAGGTCTCTGCACTCGACCTTAAAATTTCTAAACAACCTTCTTTACTTCTTTCAACACCTTTATTACTAAAATAATTTCAATTCTCAAAATTTCAATACTTTACCCTATAAGCTTGTGCTCACATCAACCGCGAAATTTGAAGAAGCCACCATTTGCTCAGACCCGGTCCTGTTTTTCTGGTACCTCTTCCAAAACATATTATCTTATTTCATATAAATTATCATACTGTTTAATTAATTTTACCATTCCTAATTTTACTATTATTTTTCGTTTTCCCGTTCTGGCCATGACCCACGCCTTGGCTCAAACTTTCAGGTTGAAACACCTACCATATCAGGGATGAGACCCCGCGGCCCACCACACTTTCTCGTGCGGCCCTTCAAAGATTTTACATTTTTACTTTTAAGGTTAGGTTTATAGGTTTGTTTACTAGGTTTATTTTGTTAATAAAGAGATAATTTGAGTTCATCCTTTAGTGCTTGTATGATCATAAGTTTCTTACATGCGGCCCGCACAACATTTTTAAATTTGTAGCTGGCCCGTTGTAAAAAAAGTTGCTCATCCCTGTACTTCAGTCAATCTCTTGCCTCATTGTGCGCTTGCATTAATTACGTTATTATTTGTTCTCGCAAATAGTGTTATGTCTTAGAGGTTCATGCGTTCTTTTTTCAACAGTTCTACCAAATAAGTTCTCACATTTCCCCATATTTATAAGTTAGCGGTTTTTTATCAGCATTAATTTCATGTTTTTTAATTAATTTAATTTTAAGGGTGCCGGCACGAAACGTCCAACCGAAAAATTAAAATTTTCCTACTGAGATTCGGAAAGATGAAGGTTTAAGTAGTATACCAAAAAATTGAAATTGGCGGTAAAAGGCCCTACTCGTACTTTTTTTTCGAAATTAACGTTCCTATAGAACCCATTGGCTAACCTCTAATATTAAGGCCACGCACACCAAAAAGGTTATAAATACAACACATCGGCGGGAGGTGTGTCAGTACGCCACTCGCAGTCGACACGATTACCCGTGCTAATCGTGCTCTTCAACATGTTGGAGCATATGGCCGAGCGTTATCCGGTGTAACCGTACATGTCGTCGTCATTGATGAAAGAATCGGTTCTTTTCAGAACCAACAATTTTTACGAATTAGGTATCTATTTTTTTTCGGGATTAGATTCGAAGGTAATTCCATTGTCAAAACCGCCCGGAGGAGTCCGGGAGCGGAGCGGAGGCTCCGGAGTGACTATATGTGACTATGTAAAATTTGGTTCACATTTTTCAAATATACGCTCTTTCCAAGAAGGGAACTTTCATTCCGGATTATGTTATTACCTAAACTTATTTTATACCAACTAAAAAATTTTACTATATTAACAAAAATTAATAGATGAAAAAAATTAAATACGTTCAATAATGAGAAACGACAATAACAAACAAGAAGGACGTTCCAGTGAACGAAATCGACGACATAGATCTCGATCAAGAGAACACCGAAGAAGATCCCGATCTAGAGATCCGGAAAGACGTACTAGATCTAACAATACCCCTGATCACCAAGATAAAAATTATTCGCGTCGCCGTAAAGCTTCTTTATATTGGGATGTACCACCTCCAGGTTTTGAACACCTTGAACCGTTACAATACAAAGCTATGCAAGCTGCCGGTCAAATTCCTGCCAATATTATAGCTGATACACCACAAGCAGCTGTTCCTGTAATTGGAGCAACTGTAGCTCGCCAAGCAAGACGTTTATATGTCGGAGGCATTCCGTTTGGAATCACAGAAGCCGAAGTTATTGAATTTTTCAATCAACAAATGCACCTTAATGGATTAGCACAAATTGATGGAAATCCTGTAATTATGTGTCAAATTAATTGTGATAAAAATTTTGCCTTTATAGAATTCAGATCCATTGACGAAACCTCATCGGGAATGGCTTTTGATGGAATAAATTTAAGAGGGCAAAATTTGAAAATTAGAAGACCGCGTGATTATCAACCAATGCCTGGAATGATTGAAGCTACGCCATCCGTTGTGACCGATTCCCCTTACAAACTCTTCGTTGGTGGTTTGCCGAATTATTTAAATGAAGATCAAGTGAAGACGTTGCTGACATCGTTCGGTGAACTACGTGCCTTTAATTTGGTTAAGGATTCTTTAACTGGACTTAGTAAAGGTTACGCATTTGCTGAATACATCGATATTACTATAACCGATCAGGTTATAGCAGGTTTGAATGGAATGCAATTTGGTGAAAAAAATTTAATTGCCCAATTTGCCAGTGTGGGTGCAAAGAGTACAACTGCAGTAACCGGTATTCAAATGCCAGGATTAAATCTGTTTGGTGCATCAACACCACCTACAGAAGTTCTTTGCCTATTTAACATGGTTATTCCTGACGAATTGGTAGATGACGAAGAATATGAAGATATACTTGAAGATATTACAAATGAAGCTAATAAGTATGGTGTATTCAAAAGCATTGAAATTCCTCGGCCAATCGAAGGCGTCGATGTTTCGGGTTGTGGAAAAGTGTTTATAGAATTTGATTCAGTTTTAGACTGCCAGAAAGCACAACACGCATTAACTGGACGTAAATTTAGTAACCGAGTGGTTGCTACCTCTTACTTTGATCCAGATAAATATCATAAGCGCGAATTTTAAATTTAATTTTCTTTAAATTGATGAAATCGATAAGTTTTTTACATTAATAAAAAAATTACTTTACTCTTAAATATTAATGAGGTTGAAGAATAAAATTCACATATCTAAATTACATAATTATATAATATTTTTAAACAGTCTACTGAGTAGATGTGATTTCTTGGCCTATAGACCTCGATGGGCATCATATTTGTTTAAGTATGCTATTCCATTATTAGAAGGTTAGATGACTTAACGGCGTCTGTTGTAACGTTTATTCACCTCCGATGGCGTTTTTGGCTATTTCTGAGCATTATTTTGTATTTCAACTAATGCGGGAGCTCCATTTCAAGTATATGTGCGGTCTCATAGCATGCCCCTAGGGTTTTTACCGATAGGACAGGTACCAATAATTTCGATGAATAATCAAGGGAAGAGCCGCTCGTGTAAGGAAAAATTTTCGAAAGTTCCCTTCGGGGGCGATTTTTAATGCATGCATTTAATACCCTTACAAAACCCCATCTTCAGGGAATTATTCGAGTATATTTCCTTCCCTGGGGTTGTTACACTCGAGTACAATACTCGCAAAATTATAGACTGAGCAATAGTTTAATTTCTTCACAAAATATCCAGAAAGTTTAATTCAATTGTTGTCAGCCTAGAATTTCGTAAGTGTTGTGCTTGTGCCTGTCTTAGAACGGGTTGAACCAATCGAGTTGCTCATAAGCAAGTTCCCAGTTTCTCTCTAGGACAAATAGATATAAATACATAGATGTATTATTTGATTTTGATAGCTTGCAACCATGTAGAAACTTCTACGTTTATGTAGACATTGTATGTCAGAAGAAGATACAGATTGTACGAGTCAATAGATCGGTTATCCATCTTCATTCCTCGTACCATTGCTTTAACACTGCTGCGGTCCATACAAAGGATAGCTATTAATGTTCGGGATGGTAGCTTCTTTTTTGAAATTCCTTCTTCCGTGCAAGGAGCGTAGAGGTTATGCTTCCACATGGTTCAAGTATCTATCATGCTTCAATTTCGTTCCAAATTACTTGATTTTGACGCTCTTGCCTCAAACGATAAACTTCCATATCATTGCTTCGAATTCTATCAAGATTCCCTTGGCTTTGAGTTGCTCGCCATTTCCGAACCCTTCCTCGGGCTAAACGACCTCGTATTTTTACAAGACTCTCGTCTTCTTCATCACAATCGTCAAATTTCGTCAGCTTTCATGCTATTATTCTGCAATGTATCAAGAGTTACTTGATTTCAACGTCTTTGTTGCCTTCCTCTAATCTAACGTCGCCTTGTCGCTGATAGACCCCGCTATGAACCATGAGATGTAAGAAATTTAAAATCGCTAGGGCTAAATAATAAAATTGCCTTATAAAGTGTCGACCTAGATACAGTCCTGAGCCGTTTATCCGTTGATCTGCTAATGCCATTCTTCGATCGGACCGAAATACGAAATGCCGGAGCATGTGCTTTGTCACTGCCTGGCCTTAACGTCAACAAGAGGATCCATGTTGGGGTACTTCTGGCCAGAATCCGCAGCACTCCACTTGCCAGGATCCTAGAGTTCCTACACCAGGTGGGTTGGCTTAAGGAATGACAGGACGGGGGTTTGCTGCATCGTAGGTAGTACAATGGGCCCGATTTAGTGGCCTAAGTGCGCGTGGGGTTCTTAACCTTACCCCCCCCCAATCTAAAATCCAGAATCCAGAAGTTATTGAACATACGAAGTTTTCATTCAAGTCACATTTTTTATGACACGTAGGAGGAGCCCTCGAGCAAATTATATATTAAGATAATATTATTTATAGTTAATCTGCTAATCAATTTTCTACAATTCTATTTCTACTTTTCGTAACTAACTTTTGCGGGTTTCAAATTTCTCGGATATTAGTTTTTTGAGAGTTTTCTCTGTACCTCTGCCAAATTTCACGTTTTTACAATGTCGATGTACCGACGCGGATACGACACCTAAATTTTACGGCAGCACAGTTCACAAACCTGTCGCATGCCGGCCGTTAAATTCAATGACGTTACTGCCAAGGTCGTATTAGCTATTATAGCCGACATTATAATTATGCTATGTCTGATGTCACCGTCGTTGCCAACTTAAATTTCTGGTTGGGTAGAAGTGAATTAACTTTTTAACATACACATAAATTTTTTATAATGTTATAAGGCATTCTATACGTAATTATAAGTCATAATAAATTTTCATAATAGAACTGTTTCATTATAAATTTGATCAGAATAAATAATAATCAAAGCAAACTTGAATAAGAGCCAGCGGCGGCTCGTGACTTTTCCATTTGAGGAGGCTAATTTTACAGCTTAACTACCTTATAAAATAAAACTTAAAAAAAAATTAATAAAATATTAGTAGACACGTGTTTCGGGCTCGTTGGCTATCTTCAGTACTGTGTACAATGGAAAAAATTGTTCGATGAGTGCAGAGTGTTTTTTGGAAAAAATGCTGTACAATATACCTACAGATTAATATTATTTTAAGTCATTCGAAATTTATGAAGCTTTAAACGTAAGACGGCGACTTTTAGTATTCGCCAAGTGATCGATGATATTCTCGTAGAATTCATTATTTCGAGACAATAAGGTAATGAATTCCTTTTCAATCGACATTACCGCGACGTTACTTAACCGATTTTGGTTCATCGTATTACGAGTGTAAGTTTTAATACGTTTTAGTGTGGAAAAACTTCTTTCAACCGAAGCCGATGTTACCGGTATGGTGACGACCACACATAAAAGTTTGTAAAATTCAGGCATACAACTGTGTAAATCATTTTTGAAAGTAAAATCTAATATCTTTGATGGAGTCCTACATTGTCCAAACATTTTGGGGTCACTATATGCTACCGATAATTCATTTTAGAATTGGATTTGATCAACTCAACTGCTCTAATAGACTATCTAATAAATTTTGAGGAAAGTTTTTCCTATAATCTGAAAATTTAGCAAATGTTAATAGATCAAAAAATTTTAATTTATGTATAAGTCTGCAAATCTAACTTCAATTTGCACAATAACTATTTATAATTAAAATTATTTAATATAAAAATTATTTTACAAAGTAAGTTTACTTTGTAAAATTGAAAATACTACGTCTGTCTGTTCAAAAATTAATTTAAAAGTTTCTAATAAAAAGCAAAATTTTGATTCATTTAAATATTGTCTTAAACCTACCGCCCGCTTATTCTCCAATAGTTTGAGAGTCGTTTTTAAAATCATTATAAAATTATAAAATTAAATACGTCAATTAATTGTTGTTTTCTTAATTGCACTGTAAATACTGCACTCACTTTTATACGTTTACAATACAAGTGATTATATTTAGAACATAATTATGCATGAATAATGCAAATATTTGCAGGTGTCTCTTTGATAAAACGCATATATGAGTCTAGCCTCAAACGTGTGTAAATTTGCTATCTTTGTGATTTAGTAAAATAACACAGAATATTATGCGTTTATATTACAAGCTTATTACTTACAATTCATCTGTTCATCGCTCATGTTGAGCATGATCTTTACTAACCAGTAGCCTCATGGTATTCTGGGTTGCCTAACTCTGTGCTAATAAACTAAGAAATTTCCTTTACTACGTAAATGGGAAAGTAATAAGCCTTTAGGCTAGCCGCTGGATATGTACTATTTCGAATTTATTTCAGGCGTAAGCGGCGTAAGTCAAGTTCTTAAGCTAATTTTATTATTAAATTAAATTTTGTTTTAAACAAATTCAAAAAAATTAAAAATTGGAAAATACTAATTTAAAACGAAATATAAATAGCAAGTCCGTCCAACAATTTGAGAGGAGGCTAAGCCTCCCTTGTCTCCATTGACAAACCGCCGCTGATAAGAGCGTTTACGGATAAAACGCCATCGTGGAAAGTACTGCACGAAAATGGTTTTCTCGTTTCAAAAAGGGGAATTTTGATATGAATGATTTCCCACGTTCAGCGAGACCATCCGGCTTTGATGAAGACCGATTAAATGCTTCAATTCGTGATGATCCACGTCAATCGACTCGGGAATTGGGCAATATGATGAATTGTGACCAATCAACTATCGTACGACATTTGCATTCCATGGGCAAAGTTCAAAAGTTGGGTGTTAGGATACCATACGTTTTGAGCGAAAACAACAAAAATCAGCGTGTTACAATTTGTGCTTCTTTGCTTGCTCGTCATCGTTTAGCTCGTCAACAACATCGGCCATTTTTGGCTCAAATTGTTGCTGGTGGCGAAAAATGGTGCCTTTACATCACTATCAAGAACCATAAAGGCATGGCACAGCCCTAACAAACATGCAAATCCTCGTGCAAAAGCTGGTCCTATCCACGCAAGGTAACGTTGTGCATCTGGTGGGATAAAGAAGGCGTCATCAAATATGAATTGCTTTCAAGGAATATAATCATCACTTCTGAGGTTTATTGTCAACAATTGCGTCGCCTGGAGGCTGCAATTCAAGAAAAACGATCGGCCAGACGGCATCAAGTGGTTTTGCAGCATGATAATGCCCGTCCGCATACTGCTAACATTATACAAAAGCAGCTATTCAAGGCCTCGGTTGGGAGGTTATTCCACATCCGTCCTATTCTCCTGATCTTGCTCCATCAGCTTTTCATCTTTTCCGCTCTCTATCCAACAATCTCCGCGGAATCTCATCCAATAACGGCGTTGCTCTTCAAAACTGGCTCGAAAACTGCCAGAACGTTGGGAGTCAATCATAACAGTGCAGAAGAATATATTATTGATTAGTTTATGAATTTTTTATATTTAAAAAATTAAATTTTAAATTAATAAAAAACGTTACGAACTTTTGCATCAACCCTATAGATAAAATAATAGCAATGTAAAAGAAATTTCTTCAATATGTAAAATATTATATCGATGCATTTCTATTTCCTTCACTAATTTTTGAAATTTTATTTTTAGGTAAATATATTAATTTAATTTAATACTACATATTGTAATTTTCTATTTCTTAGTGAGAAATATCAAGAGCCAACTTGGTGTATCAATATAAATTAATAAACACCTCGGTATGACGGAAAAAAGTAGTAAATAATTTGTTATATGAAAAGTTTTATATGAAATTACCTTTGTAAATGCTATGAGGTATCGTATACAAACTTAACTGATGTTAATGGGGACAAACCAAAATTAAATTTTCACCTTCAGTTTTATTTATATAACTTTTTTGTTATTAATGATGGGTTACAATAAGCTTCATTTCAATAATTACATTATAATTGTTTACCTTTCTTAGTATATAAAAATAGCACAAATACTAACACGTATAGTATCCCTTAAAATGTGACTATACGATATTGCATTATATTGCCAGAATTTAAGATCCGTGAAAAATATCATTTAGACATGTGAAATTTTGTTTGTAAATATTACTTGCATAATGGAATCAATTTCACACTTGTAACTCATCCAAATTTTATTAAACGAAGTGTTTAAACGTTTTGACTTGCAAAATTTGTTAACTAGAAATTTATAAATGAACAGCAATTTTGAATTGTTTTGGCATGTACTTATATATCGGTAAAGAATGCCAAGAATCAAAGGAAAATGACAATCATTTTCAAAGCATATTTTTGATTTTCCTAAATTAAGAAAAGAATTTCATTACACATCCACACAAAAATTGTAAAAATACTAAAATCATCTAAATTCCTTAGGAAACGTCAAATTCCAATGTGTTATTTTTTAATTCACCAACTGTTATTTCTATATTTACTATAAAACTTCAAGAATAAAATCTTTTATTTCAGTTTTTCACCCTAAGATTATTTTAACTAAATGGTTATTTCAATGGTTGCAATTCTGAAATAATTGCTTCCATTGAGATGACCCAAAACTGAGCCTTAACTGCTAAGTTATGATCATCTGTGAAAAAATTTTGTTTTTTTAATTTAACATACACCCCTGAAGGGTGTATTCCAGTTATGTGAAGGTTTGTGAATCGAGAATGGTATCGCTTTGTCAATGCGTGTCTGACGAGTTGAGTCTCCATTATATGTGGGGTGACAACGAAACTGCAGTCATACGATAAGGTAAGAGTGGTCCATTTTTTGATGAGTTACCTACGTTCACAACTTGAACGGATGGAGTTATTCATCTTTACTTCAGCTAAACGCTTCGTTTGTTTTTGCAATGGTTATATTTATATTCGGATAATATGCCGTTTCAATCAACCAGAAAGCCTATAAACATACTTTATGCACTAATTTTTGTTTATACTATTACTGGCTGTTAATCTTTAATCTTTATTGAAATTGCTTTTCAAGTTCAAAATAAAAATTTGTTATGTCTTACATTTGATTAACTTATAATTATAAATAAACAAGTGCTGACAAGGGTCAATGAAGTTCTAGATTTTTATGAGTATCTTATGAAATACTCACATGTAGATTATTTTTGCAATAAGGTTTTACGTATGCTTGGATTTATTAAAAGACAATGCAAAAATTTCTCTGCAGACACCGTAAAACTCCTATACTACAGGTTAGTTATACCATATTTACAAGGGGAAGCCCAATGTAGGATATCGACAATTGTGCTACATTGGGCTTCCCCTTGTTATAGACATTTAGTTTATGCTTGGTATATTTGGTCCCCGTTCTATACCCCACATGTAACTAAACTGGAATCGATACAGCATAGGTTTTTTAAATTTGATTGTTTCAAATTGGGGCTGTATAGAACGTTTTTTTGACGAACTGTGTTTGGATATTCTTGCGCATATATATGGGCTGCCTCAGACATTTTACCTCTCTATAAGCTTTTACAAGGACAAATGGACTGCACTTCTCTTTTGACAGCGATTGAACTAAAAATTCCTATTTGTTCATCAAGAAATAAAAACATCTTCATCAGCTTTTTTATAGGACGGACTTTTGGGCAGCAAGATCCTATTGCGAGTGTTATGAATTTAGTAAGCAAATGTAATATCGTTAAAAGGTTTAACTTTTTTAAGTCATATTCTAGCTGTTTATAAATGATTTTATATTTTACATGTACAGGGAGTTCCTGTGAAAACTTCGTTTTGCGTAATAGCATGAAAACTTCCTTTACATATTTATATACAGTGGCTCACAAAAGTGAGCATACACCCTTAAATCACATAATAAGTGCATTATATTTCAAGGAAATCTATGTATTTTTAGTGTAATTGTTTGATAATTAATTTCTACAAACCTCATTGAAGTATTATACGGAAAAATAGTTTAAAAATTTGTCACATCTTACCAATTATAAAATGATTAATCAAAAAACACCTATATTATATGTCACAAAATTGAGCATACACTACACTTATTTTTATGTAGAAATATACACAATTTTATGTACATTAATATTTTTTAGGGTATCCATTGGATGCAGAACCGCTTGCAATCATTTTAGCATAGAATGCACTAAGATACTTTCGTCGTCAATTTTGATACACTTTTTTTAGGTTCTCGTTTTATTTTTCTTATAATAAAATTTTCATCCGTAGCTGTTAAGTTTGTATTTCGGCTACAACGAGGTTTATTTTACAAGGTTCCGGTATTTTAATAATTATTTATCATTTTTTGTACAGTAACATGGGATTAGCCAACTAATTGCCCAACTTTGAGTAAACATTTTCTTTGTACATAAGTCCGTACCATTTCTTTTTGATTTCATTTTGTTAAAATTCGATAAAATTTACTGCTAACGTCTGCACTAGCATTTGTAATACTAATTAGTAACTAATGCAACTAAGTAATTCAATTATTATTGCATTGTCGCTTCATCAACAGAATATAATTATGAAAAAATGGTATTAAAAATTCATATATATCCTTGAAAAATAATGCAATTATTAAGTGATTTCAGGGTGTATTCTCACTTTTGTGAGGAACTGTATAATTTTATTTCGTTCATATTTTACTTTGCGGTTTGGTAAAACTAAGTTAAGTCAAGAAATTCAACTTTTCAGTAGAAGCATAAACATGTTTATTCGTATTCATATTAGAATTTTATGTAAAACGAAATATCTCTTTTGAGTATAGCACCACCTTGCCGAGTTTTAATTAACCCCTTGCTATCAATTCAAGAAATTGATATTTTATATAACCGGTATAAAGGACTTAAGTTGAACTAAGTTTATTAGATTCATTTACGTAATAAAATAAACATTAGTTCATTGCATTTGCATCTGCTTCATTCTCATTTTTAAAAATTAACTCATGTTCTATAATCAATAGATTAATATATATTTAATAAATTACCTTTTACTCAAAAAACCATTTTATTAAATGGTGGCAAATAAATGTTTCTTTGGTGGTAACTAATTTTATTTTATTGAAATAAACGTTGGCATTGAATCAAAAGTTTATAGTTACATCGAAATAAGCTATAGCAGATCCAAATAAATATTCTTCAAAGAAATATATTTCTTATTTTTAAAGAAACCTTTTTCTCTGTGTGTGTAATACTTTGTATAATAAATTATCTATATTATGTACATAGTATAATGTAAATAGCATATTTCCGTAATAAATAAATAAAACCGTTCAATCTATAAAAGATTATACTTTTACGCAACCGAGCAACTTAAATTTGACCTAAAGACTTAGGTCAATCCAAGTGTTTACTTTTGCATCCTATAAAATGATTCCTCTATGATTGAGAAACTTATTATCGCTATTGAATTAAACATGCACTTACAACGTTTCATAACTTCAAATTTAAAAGAAAAGGTATTTTTGAATACAAAAGCTTTGGTAAATCAATTAACATTCGTTAACCACATTCATGAAGATGGACAAATTGAGGATAAAGGTAAAATTACAAGTTTTATTATTTATACCAAACATTTCATGTATCTTTTTAGTACTTTACGACAACATGTCAAAAGGATATGCCCGAATTAATGACATTATTACTTTGGGTCAACATCGGTATTGGAGAAGAACTGTGATGAATAATATCACCATAACAGAAAATTCTAAAATTTTAGACGTACCAGGTGGTACTGGTAAGATTTTCTTTGGTTTACAAAATCTTTTGCAATAATTTTCTCTTATTTTTTGATAGGCCTAAACACAATAAGGTTGTTGGAGAAAGCGAAAAACTTAAAAGTTGATTCAAACTTTCTCGTAACCGTATGCGATATCAATCCTGCAATGATGAACATTGGTAAAAATAATTTGGAAAAATTGGGTTATAATAAAAATTTGGTACGATGGATTGAAGGAGATATACAAAAATTACCTTTTGATGACGACTCCTTCGACACTTATCTCATGTTTTTTGGAATAAGACAAAACATAGATTTTAATGAGGTCTTGCAACTTATGTTATTTTTATTCAATTATTCATGTTCACATACTTTTCAATATTTAGGCGTTTAAAGAAGCAAATCGAGTTTTAAAATCAAATGGAAAAATTGTGATCGGTGAAATTTGTTACTCCAAAAATCCATCCATAATGCAACGGCTCTATGTGAAATTTATACGCTACATAGGATCCAAAATTATTTATTTAGTTTTTAAAACTGATGAAGCACCAATGTTCTTGTTGAAGAATGTACTTAATTTACCTTCTCCGGTAAGTTTTCAAAAATTTTGTTCAAAAGTTGAAACCTATCTTTTACATCTTTTGCAGGATGAAACGATCGCTATGCTTAAAAATGCAGGTTTTAAACGAATCGAATTTAAATCATTGTCTAGGAAGGTTGCAGGAATGTACATTGGGCACAAATTTTGAAACGTCAGCTATTTAACGTGGCTAAAGTTGTACATGAACTCAAGGCTGATACACAATTGCCCGGTAACGGGAACGGTAACGATAAAGAAGTTAAATGTACCTGCTCTTATGGACTGCGTTATCGGTTTGTTAGCGGCTTGTTGTGCATAGGTACATAAGAGCAGGTACATTTAACTTCTTTATCGTTACCGTTACCGTTCCCGTTCCCGATACCGGGCAATTGTGCATCAGCCTTCAAACTCATAATCATATAAATTACAGTCGACCAGTTAAATCAAGGTCAAAATATTAAAATTAAAATTTTTTTTTTTAAATTTATAATTAAAAATAATAAAGCTCAGATAGAAGGTACCAATGCAAACAAATAAATAAATTTAAATAAAAACTACTTGAATAGACCACCTTTGGGTGTGCAAATCTATGCAATAAAACATAATTAACCTACCTACTTCATACACAGTGATTCAAAGAAAGATGCCCTGTTGTTCGATGCAGAATGTGAACGAAGTTCACATTCTAAAACCCAATTGACTAAATAAAATATTAAAACACCCAATTTTGTACTCAGATTTTATTTATTATTTATTAAAAAAAAAAAAGAAAAAAAATCACGGGAATGGATCAACAAGCCAAAATAGTAATGAAAGTTATCTCTTATTGATATTAAACCAAGTGAACACAACTCATTATTGAGCGGATTTTGATATTTGTAATAATTTGTTCATATTTATTGGTAATTCATTCATCATTTCTGATAATAAGGTCAGTGGTAAATCATATTAATAATAATAATACACATAAACTTCTCTTAGAGAATATTCTACAGTCTAAATTGTGACTGCGAACTAAAATTCATACCTTCGATCCACATTTGAGATCAGTAAAATATTATTTAATATTATTTATAATCATTTGTATTTTAGATTCTCTTTTGAGAATGTTTGTTTATTGTCATCAGTCAAAATACGACTGGATTTAGCTGGCTTGCAAATCGGGCTAATTTACGCCTTCAACTTCAATGCAAGTAAGTTGGACTAATTACGTCTACAACTTTTATACCTATAAATAAACCATAATATTTGTTTATAATACCTGTAAAATTACACCTCAGTATAACAAAGGTCTCCCTTATCGAATAGAACAACACCTCCAAGCTCCACACAATGTTCGGGGGGGGGGGTGAAATGTCACGTGAAATTTAGCGCATGCGCATAAGTAAACTTCCAACTTAATTAATTATTTACGACAAAATTCGGGACTACCAAAACTTTTTATAGGACTACAAAACCTCTACACATTATAATCGATCAAATGAGCTAAAAAAAAGTTGAAAAATTGATTGAATGGGGGCTAACTTGACAAAAAAGTTTGATTAGTTAATTACGAAAAAACAAAGAACTACCAAAACTTTTAATCGGACTACCAAACCTTACCTAACGATTACCAAACGTTTGGCATAAGAAAAAGTTAAAAATTCGATTAAAGGGGGGCTAACTTGATGGAGGTCATTTGTTGATAATCCAAATCTAGTGTTTCCAAATCTTCCATAAGGTTTGACTATCCGATACTATATTAAGAGATTCATGAACTTGTTATGCCAAATTTTTAAATTCTTTCCGAAAATATCGAGGATAAATATACGTATAGTAACATAGTACATCTTGGGAAAATGATCTAAATTTACAAGAAAAACAACTAAAAGCTGTGTCGTTAGGAAAACTCGTCGTATGCAAGGCACGATGAAATGCACTTTGATATTAGATAAAGATTTACGATACCTACTATTAAACAAAGTCAATGCTGTTCAAAAATGTGGACGTAATGCTGCGCAGTCATCAGTAAAAAATAAAAAGCAAATTGCTCGACTGGCTAAATGCACCTTATAGCCTTATGCCATAAACCTAATGAAACTTTTATATCTAACAACCACTAAAATTAATGCTAAGTTTAATTAATACTTGGATTCCAAGATTCTTGAGGAATTCTGATTATTACTATCGCAATAAAATGGCTATAATATGGAAAAGTTTTAATTTCCTTGTAAGTATATTATGTTTATGACCTATATAAAAATTAATATAAGAGGAAATCTAATTTTTACCCCAATTTCAAATGTTTTGAAATGCTTTCATATTAATTGCATTGCGGGTGTAATAAAATTGCTATATATGGAGTTTTCCAAGTTTATTATTAAATAATAATATTCTACGGAATTATAACAACAAACTAAAATAGTAAAAGCATTGTAAACCTTTGTATTTTACAAGTTAACATTTTTTATTGGAAAATATAATATTAAATTCCACCAATATCAAAGATCAAATATCTTGTTCAATATACTGTAAAAACAAATACCTAGTAATGATTAAACCGGGCATCATGTTTGTATTTCTAGTTCCATTTCAGTCAAAACTAAATTCATATTTTTTTGTACTGAATAATTTTTAAACGAATTATTGATCTAAAAGTTGCCTGCGTCTAGCTGCAAATATAAACAAAGCTCCGATTGTAACTAAAATAGAACAGCCGTACTGTTAAACTGATAATATTGAACAAAAATGTATAGGTAATTTGATTAGATGAAGATGCTATGTGCCGTTTCAGGAGAATCTGTGTATAAGATCAGATTGCTTTAAAATGTTATTTCTCCTCTGATTCTGGTGTAATACCGACTCGACTCGAAATTTATATCTATTTTATTTTAAAAACTGATTTCATGTAAAAGATGAGAATTTTTTAGAGAGTGTATAAAAATTGTAATTTTTAACCCCATTCAACTAAATGCTACCTAGGTATGCTATATGTTGTAAATAATAAAAAAAACAGTATATCTAAATTTTTGCAGAATTGATCATCAATTCTTTCTAATGAACGTTGATTAAAAGTAGTTGAAACGGCTTTTTACAAATAATCCTTTTTTTGTTAAATCTACATTGAAAATACCCTTATACAAAATTAAACGTAAGATAATTTAAAATCAATAAGTTTTTTTCGTGAAATGAAAGGTTACGTTGCAAAATTTATTTTAGTGTTACATCAGCCGGATTAAGCTAAATTGTAAGATTTTCTTGTCGGAATAAAATGAAATGTTTTACTTCATCCACTTACAAATACGTAATACGATAAATTTTTTATTTGAAATAGTAGAAATTTTATATTATTTCATCCAAATGGTAAAAACTTTTTAAAAAAAGAGTGGGATGGGGCTTTTCATGATCAATTAGAATTAAAATAAATAATTTGGTTAATATGATCGGATGGGTATAATAAAAGTTAAACTAAATTTATTAATACGGCAGCTGATGAAATGCATAACCAAGGGTAAACAATATTTGAAATAAAGTTTAAGCAAATTGGAACGATAATCGTTGTTGTATACATGGTGATTTAATTAATGATAACTTCTCAATTCAGTGATAAATTTTGTAACATCAGTTTGTAGCAGTCATCGTATCTGAGCGCCAGGACAACAAAGCTAAAAAATCTTTAAATTAATACTGTCAATTTTATATTTTTCAGTAACCAAATCGGTATTTATTATCTCTTTAAACAACGAGTTTCATGAAAAACATGATCGCTTAAATAAAATTTGCAAAAAACAAAAAATATGCATATATTATTAAAATAAATAAAGACTCAATTTTTATTATTCCATCCGTTTTGGCAAACAGCAGCATTCCCTTCGGCAACAATAATAAATAATGCAAAATAAAACGTAGGTTTACGAATGTGGAGAATATTATAATATAATGTTTAGATTTTTAACTTGACAGAATATTTCGCATTTATTTAAGCTCTTCAGATGGGTATTATTATATTATACTAAAAAATTCGATAATTGGCGAATCTGTTTGTACTACTACTTATGTTAAAATATATAAATTATTTTGTCCAAAAAAAGACGCCATCAATGATGTCTACTTTAAAGACTAAGCAGGGTAGGTAATATTTAAGAACCTGAATGATCTCTTTAGATATTATTTTTAAAATATATATAAATAACTTGCGGTTATTTTTAAATATATTTAGTAAGTATTATTATTAAATAAAAATTTTAAAATTGGCAAACATAATAAATTTCAAGTTATTTCATAAGGTTTTCAGCAATAGGTTATTGCCTTTTTCAAATGTTTCCAATTTTCAAAATGATTAGAATTAGACATTAAAATAATGATAGATAAATATTATTTTTGGGCTTTTTGCCAAGGAGAACTTTTGTTTAATATTATTATGATATCACCTGTAATATATCAAAAATTTAGTTATTCTCGGTGGAATTCTAAATTCATAACTACGATTTTTCAATATCTGTTGCTGTTGCTTACAATTAGTTATAAAACCTCTGTATTTCAAGGCTGTTTGTAAGCAAACATTTGTTGTCCTTTTTTCTAAACATCGCCACGGTTCTATTCCCAGTTCTCATATTGGTTCCGAAATCTTCTCTACAAATCAGCAGTTTACCACCAAACAGAATATCGTAAGAGGCCAAGGAAACATTGAACATTCGTTAAACAAAATAATTTTTGGTTTACGGATAGGTTGACCCTCTTTACACTACGGCATGATCGGCGAAACTGAAGATGATGAAATTCGAATTTATTGTGAGAAGTTCGACAGCCTTCAATCAAAGTGGTAGCTATCCTTGTCCATCATGTGACCATAGCGCAATCAATCCCCGGGCCTTCACAATAATTCATAGAAACCTGAAAGGGAAATGTCTTTCCTGTGCCACCACACACGTCAAGAAATAGTGCTTTCACATTTGTTGCTCATCATACAATAGAGTTTTGAAAGTGTCAAATGTATGTTTTCTGATAGTTTTCCGGATTTTCTCTAAGGATGTCCTCAATGAGGCGATGTTTAAAACGCTTGAAAAGTGTTAATAGATCTGGATTCTGGGTAAGAGAGCAAGGGCTCATTTTGTACTGCCTCCAATATAGGCGCCTCCATTCCATCATTCCCAGAGCCATCCCAATTGAAGCATAAACTCCAGGACCTCGGTAGACGAGATGCCACTAATTCTGGCCATGTCAGGTCAGAAATTCGCCAACATGGCACCTCTTTTTACACCAAGCAAAACACGTACTATGCTGTTTCGTCTGCTTCATCCCTGACCCGTAGGGTTATCTACAATTTCCAGTGTGTTTGTTGAGTTTTCAGTGTCCAATTAGAATCCCTGCAGTTGTCTGTAGATTGATTCTGAGCAGCTTCAAATAGTATTTTAAATGTTTACCTACACACAGAAAAATATTTAATATCCAATTTACCAATCGTAGGAGTAAAAAGAGTATAGTTTATAAAACGCTTAAAACATTATGAAACAGCACTACAAATGTTATTTTTTAACTATGTAATAGTATATATTACTGATACAAAATAGTTTTAATGTAGAGTATTGTTGATCACAGCATAGAGTAAATTCAATCATTTTCTAGTTAATTATTATTACCTTGAAAGAAATAGTAGAAGCGATTTTATGCTGTGTTATAATTTACCTCTCCGTAGTGGTATACTTTAACAAGTAGCTGTTTTAAAAGTATAAATATGTGTTATTATCGTATGCACGTTGCAGACGGTTAAATTTTACTAAACGGTAGTGGTAAAACGTACTGCTACGCACAGATTGTACGATTACTGATAATAGAGTGCATCTTACTATTTCATGTCTACTATTTTGTAGTGGTAAATAATACTCTTAAAATAGTTGAGGCCTATTTCACCACTAGTAGATGTTATACATACGTATTAACAAGTATTGTTTACGGAAAATTTTTCTGTGTGTAAGGATGCCTTTATTTCTGTCCTTGCTTGTCTATATTCAGTTTCATTTGCCCATCTGCTGAATTACAGCTTCAGGGTAAGTTATTTGAGGAGGGTATCTAGGGTTTTGACGGCTGGCACGATCTTCGGCTCAGGGCTACAGGGAAGACGGTTTGAACCGATTTTAGATAGGTTGTCTACCTTTTCGTTACCCTCGTTGCCTTGGTGTCTTTTGACCCACTGAAGAGGAAGGACATTTAGGTTTTATAGTTTTCTCAAAGTCTGCATGTATTCAAGCACTAGACCGATGGTGATCTTAAGGTTCCTGAGTGCCATAAAAACTGTCCTGTTGTTTGCTGACATCTGAATGGATGCATTTGTAATTGACTGTTCTTGCCCACTGCAGTATACCAATATGTTCCGCTGGAAAAATTGATGTGTACTTTCCTACCGATATGCTCACGTCCAGATCAAGTTCGGCGGAAAAGATCCTCTGCCCCTGATCCAACATTATTTTTGGAACCGTCGGAGAAAAGACATGTCATAATCGAGGGTTTCTGGTGGGTTCAACAGGACACAGCTGCCAGCTGCGCAGCTTTGACCGCCATCTCCTTCACATGAAGATCACGTGGTGGGGGGTAGAGAAGGATCTCAAGTGCTGCAGTGGGAGCTGATATCATCACTCCA
Source organism: Podabrus alpinus (assembly GCA_932274525.1). Lineage (NCBI taxonomy): Eukaryota > Metazoa > Arthropoda > Insecta > Coleoptera > Cantharidae > Podabrus > Podabrus alpinus. The sequence continues at coordinate 129,659,532 of OW026451.1, read as the reverse complement.
GTTACACCCACACAGATTGTTCTCTGGCTCCGGTGCAAGGAGGATACCGCCGGGTTTTACCTAGTTCTGGGTCACCAAACAAGTGAACCGTAGCAAAGCGTATGTTTGACAACAGCTGTGTAAAGCCAGAGGCTGATCTTTGGGAAAAGACCCCAGGACCGTCCCATTGCCTTTCGATACTGCCAGAAAGCTATTCCCGCTTTTGTCAGTTTAATTTGTAGATGTTTACATCAATTTAGCTTCTTGTCGAGTATTACGAGTATTTTGTTGGAGAATTGAAAATACAAAAAAATTCAAACATTTGGCGTCTTTGAAATGGCATCTGCAAAGAACTTGCCTGTTCCATTAACATAATATATTCACTGTCATCGACAAAAAGACCGCGGGCAATTGCAGTTGCATGAAATATATCGTGAACTACGCACCATTAACAATTCTAAGATCATCCCAGGATGTTGAGCCAGCAATTGAAATGCGAACAGGAGTAAATTCTACCAATTATTTGGTCACATCCACATTTCAGGGGTCTCCACCCTTTGCCATTCCAAGTAGTATAATGCTCAGGAAATTCTTGATAGGTATAAGGGTTCGGACCTAGCTGACCTGCATTAAATTCAAAGTATCCTTGGTCGTTTACAGTTTTACAGTCGAACAGCATTCCACATTAACATAAGCGTTAACATGAGTAGTTATTGTTTCGCCGTCTATCAAGGAAATCCGTTTAGATTTTCTTACGAATCGTCGGAAAATTCTTTTGGGTACTTTTTACTGTACACACCATCAACCATACAAACTGCATTGGGGTTTAGCTCACCGCAGAAATCATGGACCATAGTTTTACTTAATAACATGACAAAGTTTAGGGTCAATTTCTTCATCGGGAATTTCTGCAGAAGTGGTTCCATCAATATCCTCAATTTCTCTAATATTTCCTTCATTATCCAATGAGATTAATTAATAATATGAATTTGGTAGTCCACCCTTTTTTGGAACTCGATGATATAAATAAGTAGTGTTTGTACAACATTTCCATCAACTTCCTTTTTATTAATATGAGCTCTTTGAGTTTTTCATGAAGTACTCGAATAAAGGCACACTACGTTGTTTGTGATACACAATTAAAAACTTCTTGTATATTATAGTATCAAATTTTGCTAAAGAAAACGTATGTAACAAAATACCAAACGCTTTACCGTTAATTAATTTAAATTATCGATTGAATTTTAGAAGAGATTCTTATACAATTTTCTAGCAACGTAGTATTAATTTTAAAACATATCAGATTTAGAATATTTTCTATTGGGTAAAAATTCCTTAACGTCCTTGTGTAACAATCAAATAATAGTTGTAATGGGATATAGAACAGGCATAATAAAATAATAATATGTTAAACCTATTTTCAACGCTTTTGCGCCACTCACGGCTTCATCAGGACTAAAGAATTATTTGAATATTTTCTATATTCGAATTAGGGTTTATATATTATTTATTTTAACATCCTTCCTTCTCAGTCCTGTTACCCTAATGAGGGTTTGGTGACCCATCTCTTTCTCTTTTGTATTTTAACATATAGGTGAGTAAATGACTAAGCGGTAAGCTCGTGTTAAAATTTACTGGTTTCAACTCCAGTGATCTGTACGCCAAATATAGAGGGACTTTTCTCTTTCTAAAATTGTCTGTCGACTGGCGCTAGGGAATATTATATAAATATGGCCTGAAAGCATCTTTGGTCTCCTTGTTTTGTAATAGAAGATGTAAAGGTCATGTATACTCCGTAGTTCTGGATCCGTTAAACTGTAGGTTCCCTGTGTCCGTTATACATTTTTAACGATTAACGTAAACACGCAGAGAGGCCAGAGGAGATTAGGTTTTCAAGATCAAATGGTCATAAATTAACAATTTAAACATTCAGAAATGGTAGGATGTACGTCTTTAATTATATTTTGATTTTGGCCGTTAAATTTACGAAGATTTACGATTCACAGAATATTCGCTAATCAGTGCAGTAATGAGTCGATGATATTGGGCTGAACTGTGCCTTTGGAGACCAGCTTCCGGGTTGTCTAAACTCTAAGAATCCGGCTGATAAAATAAAGCTCTTACAATATAAAATTGAAATGTCGCGCTTATACCCGTATTTTACACACGATATATAAGTTGCATTATAACAGTGCGCTATGTACTTTGAAGAAACTCCCAAACAATTGCATGTTGGCATTACAAATCCGGGGGAGTGATATTTTCCGATACGTGACGCTAAGGGAATTGCGTGGACTTCATAGTTCCGGTTATTATTCTAATAGTGTAATTTACCTGGACGTTTACTTTATTCACGTGGGAATTTCGTAATTTCACACTGGAATATTCTACCGTGGAATGAACTATTGCTTGAACCTGTTCAACTTGCAGCAGAAAACATAATTTTGATGCAATCGGCGTTTCAATTTTCTACTTTGGTGGTCAATTATCCAAACTAATAATTTTACTGTCATACACTGTGCCAAATGCTACTTCACGTACTAAATGCAAAGAGTGTGATTAATAACCTTTCAGCATCACTTCATCAGCAGTTGAAATTTTTTAGCTGGTGGACATCAATTAAAAATGCTTTTTTACCATTAAACGAACGGATGTCCGACTTGTAGTTGTTCTGATCGTGCTCTTTTCTGCTATTCTTGGACGATTTCCAATACGATGAAAAATACTTGAATAGCTTTATCAAATAATCTCACATGTTTGGATTTATTGAAATGGTTCGGATTATTTTGCCACACGCCATATCCTATATTATGCAGATTGTAGATATTTAGTATCAATTTGAAGTTAAAGATAAGAAAGGTTTATATTGGCGAAAAAACAAACGTTCAATAAATTTCAGACAATACCCTTTAATTTTCCATTCATTTCTGCCTTACTATCCAACATTCTTAACCGAACAACCACGCTGCAATTTTAACTGGTGTGGTTTAAAACTTTGATGTTATAATTGTTGTTTTTACGGTTGCTAGACGAAGTAAGAACTTTATGCTAACCGTCTTTTCTGGAAAGGCAATGGCGAAGCCTAGGTGTAGTCCGTCTAAAATAACCTTTTAAACTGTAGGTCCCCTATGTTTGTGAGAAGTTGACACTTCGGACGTACATCACAAGCATAATGTAAAGAATCTTAATTACGAAAAATTTAAAAAGAATTAAGGTTCCTTTCATATTTTTTAACTATTATATTTTTACGTTCTAACCATTTTTGCTGTTACAAATTTCGGCTAGCTGAAGACGGCGGCCTCTGGGAATCCCCGATCAATAAATGAAGTCTGTTAGTTTTTGCACTAATTAATTCTACAGTGGCATCAAAAATTTCTTTCTAACCGTTATGACCATTATGGAATAGATTAAATGTTTTTACCATTCAATGATGGATTTGCAAAAATTAAAAAATAGAGTAAATTAAAAATTCAACCTTAAAGAATGAATTATTGAAACCATTTTTTTAACGTAATGAATTCAATTTTTAGTACAACCGGATAATTATTTTCATATCGGTTATTTAAATGTCAACCATGCAATGTAACAACTTGAAAACTTTAACCAGCAAATTAAGTGCATAATGGTTCATTTGGGAATTCAAACTCACATTTAATATATTAAGAAGTTTTTGCTGCAAATTGACCCATACCTACACAACCTACATAGATTCTGGAAGGTTGAACTGCTGTAAGTAGGTCACCCTATATACGATAAGTATAGCAAAAATGGCTAATATAAAATTTACATTAAATTCCACGTATAACGCAATTTTTAGATAAATGCATTTGCCCCAACTTTTCCACTTTCGACCCATTAATCATATAATCTTTTTGTATATACAAGTAATTAAAAGAACATTAGTAAATTTCTTAAAGTACTAATGCAAAAAGTTTTTCATTGAAGTTTGAATGATGATAAATGTAATTTTGGAAAAATTTCTTCGAGTCCATTTATAATTTATTGCTATGTAAAATACTTAAAAACGTTCGTTTTACATCTCTCGTCAACCGTCACAATCAGTCTAAAGTTTTCTCAAATGTGATTTTCAACAAAATACAAAAGAGCTTAATCCACTTATAGGAAGCTAAAAGTTAAGGAAAATAATTGAGTTAAAAATTAAACTTTGTTTAGGAGAATGCGGAATGGTAAGAAATTATTGATGTTTCAAATTTATAAAAGAATTAGGAAAGCTTTATGTTTGTTTTATGTATTAGATCGATCCCGATGTTGCAAAAACGATTTAAACAACAAATGCCATTGTTACGTATTGTTATTCCCATTACAGCATAATTTGTAGTGTTATCGCAATGAAAAACGTGTGTTACAAAAAAGCAAACTAAATGAAAAATATTTCATCATTAATAATTTTCATTTTCTGCTATTACTTTGAATGATATTCTTGATGTACCTTTGTGTTTTATAGTTTTCAGGAACTCTCGGTGGATGGAAATTTTACAGCAATTAGGTTGTTAAACAATGTAAAACTGTAGTTATAAATTATACACCGCTTTTAGTGGTTGCCCTTTGTGTATTTTATAATAAAACGGCTTTTGGTTTTTACTCTACAATATGACAAAAATTTATTTATTTCTTAATATAAAATGTTTAAAATTTTAAGACACCTTGTATTTTTGTTTAACACATAAGTTTTGCGTCTATGCTATATTAGTTCACTTTTTTTGAAAATTAAAGGAATACGTTACCACTATCTGGAGGTACATCATCCATTGGACAGCAACGACAAATTTTACGTTTACAAAACGCTCTCACAGCTGGTGCACCCCAAAAGCAAAATAGTACTATGATAGCTAATACAACTACCATTACTATAAGGGTTGGTAATCCTTGATTCATGGACGGCACGTACACCCCCGAAGGATATCCCGTCGCAGGTGACTGGCCATTGGACCCATTCATCTCTGAAAATAAAATGTTCTTATTATAAAAAAAAACTATTCCATTTTTTCAACATTTAAGGAGTTTGTCCACGATTCACTTGAACTGAATGTTTGATAGTAATTATATAAATTTAGAAACAGCGAAAGTTTTTGGCAGCTGCTTGTTTGTTCGCCAATTTAGTGTTACCTTTTAATCTACAATATCGTGGGCATACTGGAAAAAGTGAAGTCAAACAACAGAGTTTCTAGATAAATGAAATTGAATGTTTAATATTTTGGTGAAAAATCAGCTTATTAAAAGTTTTAATTTTTGTTTTAGGAAAATGAAACTTTAAAAATACTTCTTATTAGGGCTTTTGCTAATTTTTAAATTTTTTAAAAATACCGAGCACACTTAATCAACAAAGTTTGTCGTGACTGAGAAAACTGACTTGGTCACTTTTTCCAGTATGCCCACGATATATAAAAATGGATGTATGTATGTTCCCTATAGACTCCTAAACCGTTTGACCGATCGGAACCAAATTTAGCACAGTTATTATGTAGGTCCCTGCGCATGTTTTTGTATTGAAATAATGCAAAAATTTGCAAAGGAAAGGAAAGTTGATTTTGAGTAGCCTGCCTTCCTTTAATGAATCTCGATAATCCATTCATGCGCGTCCCATAGGGACGCGCATGAATGGATTATCGAGATTCATTAAAGGAAGGCAGGCTACTCAAAATCAACTTAAACAAGGTGGAACTCGCTTCAGCGGCAGTTGCTAAGCTTCAATACAGCTACCTTTTTGGTGTGAAAAGTTGTTGTTAGATAGTTATTTTTGGTTGCCATATAATGTAATATCAGATAATCTGCACTAATTAAATTTTTGCGGTCGGTATGTATCATTTATTATATCTATAGCGCATGTTTTTGTATTGAAAATTCACAAAGAAAAATTCACGAAGGGAGACTATAGTGACGCGCATATTTGCTGAATGGATCATCGAGATTCCTTAAAGGATTCAAGAGAATTTTTTTTCTAAATGTCGGATAATCGGATAAGCTACTTAAAGAACTAAGGAGAACTTTTCTATATCAATTAAAAAATAATTTGATAACTTAATCCGTTGATACCTTGATCGCTCAGATCATCAGATTAAGTCTACTATATAGGTTGAAAATTACAATCTTAAAACACAGAATATTTTTGTAACTTATCTTAATATATAAACAAGGTGGAACTCGCTTTAGCGGCAGTTCTTAGGCTTCTATACAGCTACCTTTCTGGTGTGGAAAGTTGTTATTATCTGGTTATTTTTGATCGCCATATAATGTAACATCACATAATCAGATAATCTGCACCAATTAAATTTTTTGCGATTGGTAATTATCATTTACTATATAAGTAATAACAATCAAACTTTTCCATTCTATTAGAAATTTTACTTTTCTGTAATGTATGGTCCTTTTTTTGAGGTGGACCAATCCTCTCCTTTCTCTTTTATTTATAACTTAACTTCACTAAGCACATCAATAAAAAATTATTTTTTCACATCAAAGTAAAACAAGTAGTTTATATAGGGAGACCTCTTCGAAAATATCTTTAACTTAGTAAATTTCTTTCGAACATTTGCGTATTTATAAATCGCATTAGCGAATCGAAGCAACGGATTAACATATTAACAGATTAACAGACACGAAGCCAGACCATAAGGCTTCTTTCTATACCTTGTATAGAAGCCTAAAAGTAGCGCACTGGCTACCCAGTTCTTAGACCTCTATACACACAGAGTATTTCCAACACGATTTGAAACACTCTGTATGATTTTGAATTATGCGGACGGACAGACGGACAGACAGACGGACACGGAGCCAGATCATAAGGCTTCTTGCTATACTTTGTATAGAAGCCTAAAAGTCGATTTTAAATTTAAAACACATTTTTATTTTAATATACATACGATATGTGCTTACAATCACAATTTCGAGGGTTCTGATTAAGTTTGAATTATGCGGACAGACACGGGGCCAGATCATAAGGCTTCTTTCTGTACTAATAAGCCTAAAATCAGTATGTTGCTGGATTCCCGTTTTCCCGGTTATTCTGGGCAAGTTTAATACAGGGAAATGTACTTTTGAATTCCTGGCGGTGCTCCTGGCAGGAATTGAGCTCATTCAGGCTGAAACGATGCTTTGTCGATTGACATCAATTTTATAAAAAAAAATCGCGATAGAGGGGGCTGTCGGTTTTACAGCCCCTCTCCCCAAAGTTTTTGCGAATAACTGCGCGATACATATGATTAAAACAATTTGAATGGAAACTCATTGGACCTCAAACGATGCTCAAGGGTTTGACATTAATTTCATTACAAAATTCGCGATAGAGAGCGAGCGGCGAAATGTACCTCTGATTACCACACCAACGGATCATCACATCAACGGATCATCATATCAACGGATCATCATATCAACGGATCATCATATCAACGGATCAACATATCAACGGATCAACAGATCAATGTATCATCGCATTAATAATCTCTATAGGGATCATGGTAGCATTATTTTAAGTATAGCCATTTATTTTATTTATGCCACAACGGAAGGAACGTATAAACGGATTAATGTATCAGCGTATAAACGAATTATTGTATCAACGGATCAAGAGATCATCCGGGTATCAACGAATAAAATGTCTATATAGGTAGAAATTCCCCAAATACATATAAGGTATATCAGAGTTATCTGAATTATCAAACTTTCGTACGCTAAAACTTCAAAATGTTCTACTTCATGACGTTGGATAATTAAATTCTATTACATCCCAAACACTTTGGACCCGGTATAGTGGAAAACATCAAAATAAGTTAAACTAGAAAGTCCTTTTAAATTTAAAACAAATATTATTATACATACGATGTGTTTAGAATGACAATTTCGAGGGTTCTGATTAGGTTTGAATTATGCGGACGGACAGACAGACAGACACGGAGCCAGATCATAAGGCTTTTTGTTATACTTTGTTTAGAAGCCTAAAAACAATAATGAATGCTGTGAAGCTGTCAAACTGTCAACCGATCGACAATGCAAATACGCGTGCACGTGCTTTACGGTTCTATTTGACCAATCTTAACCAAATTTGGTGTAGAAGTTATTTACAACGCTACGAAAAACATAGGCTACTTTAGTTCCTTGGAGTGAGGCCGAAGGCCGAACAACCACGGTCTACACGTATGCCTGCGATACCCTTGGGTGAGGCCGTAGGCCGAACAACCACATCCGACACGGTCTAGATGGCTAAAGGCGGCCGGTAGGCTGACTGTGCCAGCTAGTTTATTAAATAAAAAATAAAAACAAAATTTTTGCTCTGTTGCTCTTAAAGTTCTAGAAACATAAGTTATTTTCCCTCATGTGGACGTTTGGACAAATCCTTCTGAGACTGGATAGCTCAAATACTTTTGTTTGTTTAGATTGTTAATTTTTAGGTTTAGCAGCAGTTTTACCTACTTCAGTGGAAGTTCTATTCATTTTTTTATTAATGGTATAAATATTTCAAGTGATAAAATTTAGGTGCAAGTGATCGTTAATAAACCCGACTCAACTTCAAAAATAGCAGGAACGTCGTTATAAAGATATTATCTTATAATTAATAGAATACAGATATAATACCTACAGGATTACATGTTAATTTCCTCTTTAAACAAAGTTATATTAAATTCTCATTATTGTAATGGTACTATATTCAATTTATTTTCATCTTTGTATTATTAAAGTACTTTTAATATAATTAAGTATATCAAGAATTAATTAATTTATAATATTTAACACAATCTTTTAATAGTATTTAGCAGCACTTGTCAAAACAATATAATTTTATTCAACTTGATTTCCGTAAGTTGAGAAGGTACCTAAAATCGTATTAGGATTGTCTTGTATAAATAAATCTTGCAAATATTTTTTAGAAAGGGAATGTTTACTTAATAATCTTAAAATGGAATATATACCCACTTTACATAAAATCGATAACTGTCAACTCATATCTTATTCACAAAAGTAAAAAAGTGACATCTAAACTCGAAAGCTCTAAGAGGTTTGTTAGTATAAGTAATTTAATTTTTTTAAAGTAATTTTTAAGCCCCCGACGAGAAGAAGGTTTATACACTCGAATTTATTATATACGGGTGATTGTTGTGGAATCTCTGTTGGTACGTCTTTCTGCGAATCTTTGTTATTTATCACGTTTAATCAAGGCTTCATTTTTACATAGATAATTTTCTTCCTGTCGGAAACAAGGGTTCTTAACAGTTATGTGGTTAGTAATTACTTTCGGTTCCACCGGATTTGCAAAACCCAATTATTACAGATTCAAATTTTTTACAAAATATTAAAAATTAATATTAGAAAGATAAAAATAGATAAGTAGTAGTTGGAAGCTAGTCATAACAGCTGATTTTATGTAATTTTATGTAAGCATTATCGAACCAGCGGCTAATCATAAGAGCTGATTTAGCTGCGGTTGCTAAATTTTCTGCATTATTGAACTGGCATAAAAGCCAGGAGGTTGTTACAGAAATTTATGGCAATTAGAGAAAAAATTGTAAATCATGATTAGGTATGTATGATTATTAAGATGATGTCTTATTCTGCCCTGTTAAGCACAAAAGTGGTATCTGACATTTTTGTGAAAATTGAGTTATCATTTTAAGTTATTTTAATAATTTTAAACACAGTATTTACACGATTTCTTTCTAAAACACGATTATTTTTATTCTAGTATCTGCATTATTAACTTGAATTACTAGGCTATGTTGTAATTGCTATATTGCTTTTTGTTAAGCAATTTTGTTGTATCTACATGGAGATACAAACTTTTAGCTTAGTAATAATTTAAATTATGGTAATATTCCTTAGCAATTCGCAGATACATTATCTTACTTTAGTAATGTAGTTGATAGTGGGTGAAATTACCAAGGAATCTGCGTAGATTTGCCATAGTAATAAACAGATACAATGATTTAGCTTAGTACATCAAGCTAAATTTTAAGTGAGCTTCTTCAAAGAATAAAGTATATCATAACACTTTAGGTCTTAAAAATAAGTTAATCTACATAAAAATTTGATAAGATGACAAATAGACAACGATAAACTAACTTATTAAATTATAGCCATTGTTTTAAAAAGAAGCAATGGTTTCCTGTTTTTTCTCTCAAGCAGTAACTCTGCATTAACAGTTGAATGAGTTTCTTTACTTATATCCACACTTACGAGTATACCTTAAAAGTTTTGTATCCTCCAACTTACTTTTGATATTATCCTCAATAACTTAATTTGAATTGTAACTGTATTTTTAGAATCACCAAAAAATTGCACGAAAACCTTTTGGAACTAAAAGGAAATAATATCACAAGTAAATTTGAAAACGTTTTCATCAACACTATGACATCATCAAGCTGAACATAGTGAAAAGTTTTATTTCCATATTAATACTATCAAATTTGTTTGAAAACCTAAAAGTGTTTTGTTCATTTTTTTAGTTATTCTAAAAATACAATTATGATTAATATCAACCTTCACTACATTAACCACAAATCCATCGATTATTATTATTAATTTAAATTACTACTAGCTTCTACTACTATAATATAGTTAATGTCAATTAGTTTTACTGTAATTCGTAATTTTTACTTTACATAAATTTCGAATTAAAAACAAAAAGTTGTTGAAAATTAGTTTCGAATGCAATCAGAAAATCTACATAGTAAGTAAACGTATTTCTGCAAAGAATCTTTACCGCATCCAAAAATTAGCAAAATATAATAAAAACCGACTATTTCTTGTAATGTTCGCAAATTATTATCAAATTCGCAAATCATTAGTTGCTTGAAAAGTCCCAATTAAGGGCTAAACAATATATTGTCTAATTTTATATTGAAACAATAATTAATTTCATGTATAAGTTTCATTTCTATAACTTGGATTTAATGAAGGAAATATAATGAAAAATATTTTCAACAAATTAAGACTCAATACTTTATAGTTATTGTTATAATTTACTTGCTGGCACAGGCAGTCGTACAGCCATTTTTAGCAATCTTGTGTAAGATTGCCAAAGTTGTGCGGACTAAAGGCCGCACTGTGGGATTATTATTATAATATGTTTAAGCAGTATCTAATCATATTTTTTTTATTATTACGCCATCTACCTTTAGCAAAATTGTGCTACTTAATTACTTTTCCGCGGTTTTCTTTATAATCTGATTTCAAGTACACCTAAGCAATAATCACTTGAAATTAAAATGTTTTAGGTATCTGCATTTGTGAGATATTGCGATGACTGAATGAATGAGTGGTGGGCGTTACGGATCTACAGGTTTATTAATATAACAAGCTGGGAAAAACGACCGCCTTTACCTATTAATCCTTTTCCAGCAGTAATTCAGAAATCGTTAATTGTAGTTCAGATTTGTCAACTGATATTCAGAAAGCGTTAAACCCTCAAATGTAAATCAAAAATTGGAAAAATGTAATTCAGAAAGCTTCAATTTTATAGCTTACAGTTACTTGAATGTAAATAAGAACATTTTAAATTTTCAATAAAACACAACTTTTACCATGTGGTGGCTCGCATTTATAGGAAATGGATTGAGGGGTGCTGTATTTTTTATAATGAATAAATAAACAAAAAAATAAATTAAAATAATTTTTTGTTATTGATCTTCGGATTTTTATAAGACCTTATTTCGATAAGGCCCACTTTTACAATAGTTCATTAAATCTCCTTTCTGATTTACATTTTCTTAATATTTTTTCTGAATTTCATTTGACGCTTTCTGAACATCAGTTGACAAATCTGAACTATAGTTGATGATTTTTGAATTCCTGGTGGAAAAAGTGCAGTACGTGATTGATTACCAAGGTTGTGCGGCCTAAATACCGCATTGAAAAATTATTACCGTAAGTAGAAAAACATGTAAGGTGTGTTTTCCGCGATTACAGGTAAAATTCTGCAGTTTTTCATCGTATCTGATCTCTGCTACTTCACATAAGCAATTCCGAGTTTTGCGAGAGATCGTGATGAATTAGTAAGCGAACGGAAGTTAATGATCCAAACATTTAGATAAAGTTTAAAAAATGGGTCGAACTTGCAAAAAATCCAGGCAAGCTTAAATTTGGTAGATATATTATGTCCATAGCGGTGAGCGCTCACCACATAGGTGAGCGAATGGCTGAAATGCTAGCGTGTTCGCTTTCAAGCCAATATTCGCGGGTTCAAATCCTGTGAGGTGCTATCTATAGAAGAAATTTTCGCTCACCAAATGTCTATCTGCTGGCCCCAGATAACATTATTTATGGCTAAAAAACTTCCCTGATGGAGTAGGCGGTGTAACAATCGTCTATTCCCGTGGTTCGGAATCCACGTTAAGCTGTAGGTCCTCTGTGCTCGTCACACATTTTCAACACGCAACGAGCAGAGACAGGGAGGTATCGGGAAAATGTCGCAAGACGTTCACAACCGAATATACTGTTGTGACCCGTATTTGAATAAAGAGAGAAATTTAATAAAAGCCCAGTACAAAGGCAACACAATTTGGAGAGGTTCGAATTGTTCCAAATTGTTTAAATTAGTTATTGTTCAAGTTCATTTGGTTATATGTTTAATTTTAAGGCATGTAGGTTAAGACTGTGCAACCGTTTACCGATAAATAAAGACGTAGGCTATACATAAACATGCAAGAAAACAAGCATGAAAAAGAAGGATGTCCGAAAAGGAACAAAAACAAAACAAAAAAATTGGATTGGTATCCAGGGATAATATGAGGATGGAGTAGTTAGTTACAAATGATCAAACATCCAGAGTAGATGTGTCGTGTCGCGCTTTGAATATCGTTGAATATTGATGAAGTTTTGGGAATCGACGTGTCGTGTCGCGAATTATACAAGTGTGACGAGAAATAGTAACGATTAATTGCGGAAATACGGGCCTATATTGGCTATCCAGGATGGAAGGTGAATTGAGCAGAAAAATTAATTAATTCAGAATTAAGTTGAGAGAGATTACTACATACCATCCAAAGGTATAGTTACGTGTGTGTCTTACGAGGAGACCGCACATATATAGAGCAGCATTTGGACTGGAATTGTGATAGGCCAGGAGCCTACCAAGAAAAGGCGAGCAAATTGGACCAGGTGATTACCAGTACAGTGTGTTGTGCAACGATAGCCACGTCTTGTCAAGAAAAATATAACAAGGTTAGCATAGTTCGTTTATTAATTTTAAGTTTGCATTTGATTTGTTTGATGAGCTCTGTTGATTGTTATTTGTTCCATTTTCATTTATGTGTTGTTGTTTAATAAATCTGTTAGCTGAACCAAATTGTGTTTCTTTTGTGCTGATGCTAATTAAGAGTTGCTGACGTGAGATACGTAAGATAATAAAAAACATCCTGAGATTAAGAGTTTTGCTAAGGTAGGTGCACAAAGTTGTTTGTTCTTCGTCACCCAGAGCTATTAGGGGGACAAAGGATACAACAATACATACATTATGTCCATTTGAGAATCTGAATGAACCCCTAGAAAGTTCCATAAAATCCTATAGCGGCTTCTCCCCTAATTGGGGATGATCCTCCAATGTGCTTTTTTCTGAATAGTTTGAAAATTATCTTAAATCAAAATTGAAGAGCATAAAATCCTCGATTAAATTTTTTTTAATTTTCCTCGTAGTCCATGTAAGAAAGCCAAAATAATGGTGCAAGTTTGTAAAAAATCTGCGTAACCTGAAATTTTGCAAACATGCGTTTCAGTGTCTTAATAAAGCCTTTAGAATGTATTTAAAATCCGGGGATTCTTCCATAATTACACGTACTTTGGTGTGGTGGCGAAGAAGTTGAACTGTGGACCTGATTGTCTGAGTTCTAATTTCAGCTACTCCCGAATTATTTGTGCCGTGGTTCCGATTCCACGTAAAGCTGTAGGTTCTATTATGTATATGCACGTACATTCTGAAGATAATACTGTCAACTTATAAATAATTCGTGATTGTGGGTGAAGAAAGTGACAGAAACTCAGACGCAGTCTCAAATGATGAGACAACAAAAAGTGAAGAGGAAAAGAGGTTAGATTTTTTGTTTGTTAAATGTACAATAACAGGAACCCCCAGAAAGTTCGATAAAATCTTATCGGCTTCTCCCCTATTTGGGAATGATCCTCCAATGTATTTTTTTAGATTCTGGAAATTATCTTAAATCAAAATTGAAGAGCATAAAATCCTCCACAAAACGAATTTAAGTTTGCAATAAATTTGCGCAACTTAAAATTTTGCAAAAATGTGTACTTCAGTGTCTTAAAAATATGACTTTTAAATATTAAATATTGAACATATTTTTTATTAATCATAAGATTTCAGTAGTGTCTTAATAAATTTTTCAAAATTTATTTGAAATCTGGGTATCTTTCATAAAAACACAAAGTTTGGTGTGGTGGCAAAGGAGTTGAACTATGGAACTGATTGTCCGAGTTCGAATCTCAGCTTCTTCCGAATTATTTGTGGTTCGGATTCCACGTAAAGCTGTAGGTCCTATTATGTACATGCACCTAAATTCTGAGGTAAAACTGTCGACTCGTAATTCGTTAGTGTAAAGAACCTAAATAAAATGGTTTATTCGTTCATATCGTGAAAATAATTGAGGATATAATTTTATATAATGATAAATATAATGAGAAAATAATTTTACCCCGCTAGAGTGGTTTTTCGCCTATAACTCTCTTAATTTAAGTTTCATGGAAAATTATCACCAAATTATGAAATAAAATGAATTCCTGAAAAGCAAAATGCGTTTTATTTTATAAAAATGAAATTCAAAGCAAGTGTTAATAATTCGATCTCTGGATAAAATTTTCTTACATTTCATCTTCATCATCTGAAGTAATTTTTCCTATTTGATCTGATGATAATTTTTCTTAGAAATGAAATTAAGCGAGTTATAGACGAAAAGCCACTTTATCGGTGCTAAAATCCCCAATTATAAACGAAATCGGCAGGGGATTTTAAATAAATTTTGGAGGCTTTATTAAGACACTGAAATGCACATGTTTGCAAAATTTCAGCTTGCCCAGATTTCCCAGAATCCCCAATTGAGAGAGAAGTCCACATATGCTTTGAGGTAAAACAAATATGTCTGCTGCTATAAACCCGATTATCTCACGGATTCAACCCACAAGTTTATGAATCTCAAGACCGTAATTAATTTATTATAACAAGATGATAATTTAATTTTAACCACATAAAAATTTTAAGAGTTTTATTAAAATAATAACGATATCCTCAAACTGATCTTGTTTACTCATAGCCCCTCTACTATCTTAATTAATTTTATAAATTTTTTAACCGTTACAGTAAAGGTTTAGGAGAAAGAAATAAAAAGATTATTTAAAATTTTATATACACATTCATCATCATGAATTTAAGTAACAGTCTAAATTAATTTAAGTAGTTTACTGCAACTCAAATTAATAATTTGCTGTGAAATAATCTCATAAATCAGTCGCCTAGATGCAAAATCCGACATACGACATGACATTTTATGTCATGGCATAAAATTGATTCATATCCACATGAATCAACTTTAAGCTACCTATTTTTAAAATACTTTCAAAATCTTGACTTTACATGCTATGTTAAAAATTTCAATTAACCATAATATGGATGGCAGCTCCCCGACTAAAATAGTTACTAATTCGACGTTTCAAATCAAAACTTTTTGTTTAATTTTCTTCTGAACATATTTCGACTGAATGTTTTCTTTTTATTGTATGTTTTCTTAAATATACATATATTATACATAATTCTCTTCAGGCAAAATTTGAAATTATTTAATAAACCTGTGCATATTGACTGACAAGAGTTTTGAGATTGTGTTTCATAGTAATTGTATTTATTCGTATAAAACGAATAGGATTAAGGAAGACGTTACAAAATAGGATTAATTCCTTAATTCCAAGTAAAATAACACTTCGTCTATTGTACGTTCTACGAGAGAAGACATCTTAGGATACTGTAAGTTTGAAACTCTGCGACTCAAAAGAAGTATTTTATTTATGTTGCGATTAACAAAGCAACTGTGTAAACCACGGGTAATTTTCTACTTAATTTTAAATCTGCTTAATAAAACTTTCGTAATTGATTGTATTATATTCTGCTAAATATTATGATTTATTCGTTATTACGAAATGGCCACCCGTCTAATAAAATATGCATTTCGTTTATTTTATAAAATAAATATTTCTTAATTGCTGAAAAAAGTTAATTTAAATATTTAGAGGAAATGTAAACTAAAAATTTCATGTTGGCATTAATCACAAAAGAAAATAGAATTTCAGAGTAGCGCAGAGTAATGACCGATTAACTCGATTAGTTCTTTTGGTTGAAGCCAAACAGATAAACCATTAGGTATATTAGGTAAGTTTAATTATTCCAAGTGATGCAGCTCGTTAAAAAATTATTAAATTGATCCGTAGTACTACGAATGTACTGATGAGAACCACCAATTCGAATGTGTGTCAGTTTTTGGTTGATTATTATCCTAAAGCATTTTGCTATTTTTTTCTACTCCCTAATCACGTCTTTCTTACACTTCATATCTACCAATTTTTATGCAATCTTTCGGTAAACCTCCAAATTTCACTGCAACCTTCCGCTAGCGATAAACTCGAGGTAATTTAACAATGATAAACCAGCTCTTAGTGCTTAGTGCATTGTGATAAATATGATCAAACTTAATGCAACATTATTATTATTTAATGGAATTGCAATTTACATACAAATTTATGCATTTGCATGAACTACGTAAATAAGTAGCATTTCGCAAATAGATTGGTACGTACATTATTACATAATATAATACCTACTACATATTTTATATTATAAAATATAAAATATGGGAAAATAAAATATTAAATTTAATGGAATCCAAACGAACGAATTTTATTTGAAAGTTGATTAGCATTTAATTTGTGTCTTCAGTTGGTATTTTTACCAAAATGTATTATGTGCCAAAATATAAAGTTAATAAAAAAGCATATAAATATGCTCTTCACTTACGTTAGTGTTTCAGTTTTATCATAAAAAAGTTATTAAAAAGTTATGTTTACATATTTATGGATCATGCATACGTACTACGTGGAAATAAATAATGTAGCTTACTGGTATTTCAATATTTGCAAAGGTTTTTGTAATTTCGATTTATGTAAACTATTGTTACGTAAGCTCTATATTGATTTTACTGTTCGATCACGTCAAAGTTGTTATATAATATTTATGTTATTGCATATGAAATATGCATAAAACGAAACGTACGATTTATTTATTCATGGTTTCATCTAAGATTTACTCTGCTTCTATTCTGCCTCCGGTTTCAAACCTTCTGGTCTATAATATCAGCAGTTCTTTATCTTAAGTGGTATACACTTAAAAATTTAGCAAGAAGTTTAAAAATTTAATTGAGGAGTTAATGAAAATTGATGTATTCGTACTTCGTACAGTAAAGTTTACAACAAATGAAATCGCCTCATTATCAAAGAGATACATCCAAATCATCCAGCCAGGTTGCTGTATTGGATATCAAAGATGCAGATTCTCCAAAACACTGGCAATGCATCCAGCAGGACAATCATTAATTATGTGACTGAGCAATCCATCGTAGGTCTCGAATATTGTCGAATTCCATTTATGCAGCATGGAAATTGTGCAGGCATGATGCGTTCTTAGAAGAACATCTTCGAGGATGGTCAAAACATGGAAGTCAAATGCTGGGATCTAATATGAGATCCTATACTAGGTTACTATATTGTTTTTTCCCGGGCAAGACTATTTCTTAGACTATTAATTGCATTCCCAAGCGCATTTCTAGAAATAAGCCGATTTTGTCCTCGATTAAGTACGGTCGGATGTACTATTTTTGTTGAACTGGGCGGTTCAGCAAGTTATCATTGATAAACAATACGGTTGCTTCAAACACCTATCAACCACAACAAACTTATGCACATTCTCGGAATATGTTATTAACCATTTAGAATCTAGAGCGATTATTCCACTCAGAACATTGAAACTGGTTTCTAACCAATTGCGTGAGAGCTATTTTACTTTGTATATTAACGAATAAACAACCTGCACGAACGACCTGTATTTGTTGATACAGGTGCCCTAGGGCAATATCCATCAAAGCAAACCGGTTTAGTAACGAAATTTTAACGTTTTTATGTAACCAAATTATTTGTGAAATTATGAAAATTGATTTCCTATCACTGAATAATCATTTAACTGCAACTCGTGCTCGAAAAATACTCGACAAATCTTCCAGTATTTTTCTTGCCCTTGTGCTGTTATATATGTGAGTATTGACTGTATATGCACAGACTTCACGAAGGCCTTTGATCGTATCCACATCGATCGGCTGATATTGGCTCTCATCCTACTTGTCCAAACGGCACCAAAAGGTCAAGATTAATGGTTCTTACTCTCAAGATATACTGGTAAAATCTGCAATCTCCCAAAGGTTCTTATTTGGGTTCGTTGTTATTTATCCTGTACATTAACAACATTAAATCGGTTTTCAAGTGCTGTAAATTCTTGCTTTATGCTGATTTAAAAATCTTCAAGGTCGCTAATTCAACCCATGATTTCAACCTAATTTCTGATTATCTGCTCTTTTTCCAATCGTGGTATAGGGCCAATTTTATCGAATTAAATATTGCAAAATGCTCCTTTCTTCGCTTTTCATGAAAGATTAACCGTACACCTCACACTTATGGATTGTTAGAGAATGAGATTGAAACAGTCGGTTTTCAAGGAGTTAAGTCGATACCCTAGTTCAATAGAGTAACAAGTCCAAAAATGCTATTTTTGAGTGTAATAAGTCGAACTTTGCATGTTTGCCAACATATGACACAAGTTACTATATGGAAGTGGTGGAATATAACAAAAGGTTATATGATGATAATAATTACCATGAGTTTTTTAAACGTCAATATATCAAAACTACAGTTTTTGAGTTGTTACGCTATTGAACTGGGGTATCGAAGTGTGACTATGGAATCTAGTTTTGGTTTTGCATCGCACATATACAATATCATTATCAAGAGTAAGAGAATGTTGGGTCTTACATTGAGACATGCTCGAGAATTCACTAGCTTGAGAGTTTTAAACCACACGCTTGGCTCAGGTATAATTTTACTATGAGCTAATGGCAAGAGTTACGCACACAGTAATAATCTCCGAATTTGTGGAGTATAAATTTTTTATAAGTGAACGTGAAAAAACTAATCAATATTTAAAAAAAAAATTTTTTAAGTGCCAAATTTAGACGCCGCTGGAGGCATTCCAAGCAAGAGATTTTGATTTTTTAAATTTTATCCGTGACTTTGAATGTCTCTCACCTCCAAAGTATTACATATTATGTAAATATGCCGTCACAGACTTTTTGTACGAAATTTAATTCCTTACAAAATATTTCTGTGATATTTGACAAAATTTTAAGCTTTTAGGTTTGTTTGAAATTTATTTGAAATAAAATTGAATTTTTAGATGAACTGGCATATTTAATTTTTTTATATATGTAAATGTTTACAATTTTGAATTTATAAATTTTTCCTACTACAAGCCGTAATTTTCTTAACGTAATTAAAATTAAATTTTCAAATTTAATTTTTAAAAGTTTTTACACAAATACTAGTACTACTCGTACTAAGTCGTATTGTATTGTTCGTTTCCGAACGTCGTGACCCATCTCTTTCTATTTCACATACATAGAGGACCTACTTGTTTAACGTGGGCTCCGAACCACGGGAAGTGTAATACACTTCATGTTGAGATGAGCGCTCTTGGCAAATTACCTCGGTGGTTTGCCATTGCCTTCCGAGGAGAGATGGCCAAAATAAAGTTCTTGCCCTGCCCGGATTCGATCCGAGCGTTTCGCATTAGCAGTAGACGCACTTAACTGCCAAAGCTATGACCATCTCTTTTACACAAATAAAAAGATAAATATTCGTAAATTTCGAATGGAGGTTATCTTATTATTATTTTAACTGTTCTTGCCAAAAACTGTAATTATTTCTTCTAATATTTTAATTTAGCAAAGCTCCGTTTCACGATCGGTGTCCAGTAGTCCTTAAAATCGCAGCATCCTGAATTTGGATTCTTCCATTTTTTGACGATAAATTTGATGAAAGATCCTCTTCCTAATTCTACTTTAACAATCTTTAATATTACAATCACTTTTTTCTTACTTATTTAAGCCATGTTCGGTCTGGCGCTTTTTTTGCTTTGAAGCTCCGTCGAACATTTTTTGATAGTTCTATTTGGAGCTGTTCTGCGTTTGCAAACGCTATAGTTCCGTCCATTATGGAAGCTTAAAACACGTGAAGATCTTAAATGAGAACAGATAAAGCGCTTGAAAGTGTGGAAAAATAGGAGGAACACGGCCTATATTTCATTAATTTACTTTTTTCAACTTTTCACAGCGCTCAGAGAAGAGTCCCCATTCTTCATACGCCTTCTTTCTTTCTTCAATTTGCTCTGTAGAATAAGAAAGCAGTTCCATGTTAAAAATCACTTAAAATTCCAATTCAGGCCTCACACATTTTTTATTTTCAATTTTTACCTCGTTTTTGGAAAGATACACGATTGTTATCTTTTCCAAATTTAAATTTTTAAAAACTTTTAAACGTAAAAATACAGTACCAACTCGGCATCGACAATAATATTTTACAAACTTAAAAAAAATTTAGCGGGCTTTCAAAAACATTTCGTCCTTTATAATTACTCAACTCAACGAAAATATAATTTTACTTTATGCAAAAATGGTATGCAATCGCTCTCAAAAATTTAAATTTTCAAAAAATAACATGGCAATATAGGTACAGCTTTTTCTTATTTGTTACGGTGTTGCAGCGTTTCGAGTGAAAAATGAGTTATAACTCAGGCACTTAACAGTTCGATTTAATTCAAACTACAATCCGGTAAAGAAGTTAAGATTGAATTCTGTATCCTATCACTACCTCAAACACAGATCGTCCTTCGCCTTGCAGTTTATATTATTTAACATTCAACAAGAGCAAATTTATTTATAATACGAACATTACCAGGAATGTTTCGATATCCTTTTTATATAAAAATCGCTCATATCTGTTATTGTTTTGTGCTCTTTTAAGTTTGTATTACGAGGGGTAATTTTTTGTTGTTTACCCGCTACGTAAGAGTATGGTTTAGCTCACTCGAATTGATAAACTTCAGAGAAGATTCGTAAAATTCGTTTGCTATAAATTTCACATTTGTTTTGATGTCGATTATAATTTGCTGCTAGGTTACCTAGGATTATCTCAATTGGACGGTAGGAGGAAGTACAGTAGAACTCTAATTATCTGAACTCCGACTATCCGAATATCTGATTATCCGAATCGCTTACTAATGTACAGCACTTATAAGTACACTATATAACATGTAAAAGTGTTGCCTTTTCATTTAATTAACTAAAATCCATACAATACCCTTTTTTCGGAAAAAATCCAATTACCGAATCTTTGATTAATCCGAATGGGGTCCGGTCCCAATTGATTCGGATAATTGGAGTTCTACTGTATTTGAATTTGTGCATCCTCTTTAAAATGTTGAACAACGAAATCGATTGTCCAGTCCTACAACATTTTGGCTTATCCTCGTTTGGTTCGCAACCCGAATATGTTCCTAACAGATGTCCACAGAACAAGCTATGGAATCCGGAGACATGAATAAAAAGCTGTAGGATGCATTCATCAATTAAAATAATGCAGAATGTTTCCAACGGGTTGGTAGATATCTGAATAATCGATCAAAATAAGATAGATATCAAATTGGTCGTCTTTTTCATTTTAGAGTTTTGAACAATTTCAATAATAGTCCACTCTTCCACACCGCTATTGTAAATTATTCTCTCTAAAATTTTGTAACCCAAACAGAGAAGGGCGATGGGTCTGTAATTGTCAGCATAATATTTTGGTTTACCAGGCTTCAAAACTGACATAATTGCCACTTTTCTCCATTCTGTAAAAATGCTACCAGAATAAAAGCAATTAGTAAAATTCCGAAAATAGACCTTCCACTCCGCATGCTTTATCATTTTTTAGAAGACCAAGAGCAAATTAACTTTTTCAAATGTAACAGCATAAGCACAGTTAGAAGTTTTTCAAGACTTTCTTATATTCTTCAGTTGCGTTTATATTTTTAAAATAATATTTTGAGAAACAGGAACCTTAGACATGCCAAGTAAACGGTTGAAATCAATTTAGCATTAATAGAGGACACCGGTACTTGTAGGGATGTAGCAACTCCTAATTTTCGGAGTAAATCCCAGGCCCCGCTGAAAAATTCATCCAACGCGCATTACGAGCAGCATTAATTGCCATATTAATAGTTGTGACTCAATAGCAGGCGAATTAGAAACTTGATATTCATGCCAAATGGTTTCACATTCTATCGACCAGTTAGGGATATAAGTTTTTCGATAACCTTTTGGTGTACATTTTTTTTTTGAACACCAAATACTACACCTGTCAAATTGATTAAAAGTCTGTACTTCGGGGGGGGGGGTGAGAACCAACGGATATTGCTGTCTACAGCGTTAGCAAAGTCAGCCCATTTTTCCTTATTAAAATTCCACTTGGGTCCTATAATTGAGATTTGATTACCTACACGAATAATAACTGAGCGATGCTGTCTATTTGGAGACTGAGAGTAAACTGATCATAAACATGGCAGTAAATTTCCCACCTCCTCAGTCGAAACGAAGCACAAGTCGGGATTATAAACACCATTCCACCATCTTGAGTTAAATGTTTGTTTTTTCTTCTTCTTCGTCGTATGCTTCTTGGCAGAAGCGACTATCGATCTTGAATTGTTCTCCGTGCGATATTTCCGCTCTTGCAGTTTGGTCTACTGTGCAGTTTGTAGTTTTTGTTTTTAAAACCCAATGTATGCTATCATGCCCGACTATTCGGGTTTGATGGCATACTTTGTGTTTTTTTTTAATTTATATATCAAATTCTTAGTTTTGCTTTATTTGTCAAAACGTGTTGTTATCTCAAAGAGTACAGTGTTACTAATTTTTTCATGGTAAAAAGAGTCTTTTATCTATTTTATTAAGGATATTAGAGACAATTTTTGTTAGGGGTGCCAACACAGACTGGTCTCCCCTATGTGGCTTATTTGCGGCTTTTCTGTCAACAATCATTATTTTAGATTTTTCTTAATTTATAGAAAAAAGTCCTGTCCTGACCATTTACTGTGAAGCCACCATCCCAGACCTCAAGCACTTCGCTCATTATAGTTTCGCTATAGATGTTATAGAGCCCTGTCTCATCCCATTTTCTACCTTGCAATGATCCCAAACCCGCTTGCCAAATTTGACTATCGCTCTATTATTTTCGTACAAACTCTCTATTAAGTGTATAAAATGTTTTGGAACACCCATTCCTTTCAAGATCTCTCAAGAAAGGTTTGTTTATCTTTAGCCTCAAAGACGATATGGAGATTATTGTTTAGTGACCAATTAATAAGAAAATCACTAAATATTTATGTTATTATACGCATAACCCCATAGTTTATTATGGCTATTTAGTCAGCCATATACACAGCAGAATGTAGCAGGGTCGGTAATTGATCCGTCCAATCTACTGGAGGTGGTTTATAGATGTTCATTATACACATTCCATTCAATTTGACTACTAGAATTTCTATATTCTGGACATCGGATATCAAGACTACTAATTTGAAGTTGGATTTATTACCATTTCTCAACATGAAAATGACTTGAACATTATATTGATGATATAGATAATGAAATATAATAACAGTTTTAATTAGGTATTAATATTTTCTTTAATTTCTGAGTACTCTTTAAGTTTCTCTAATGATTCTGAAAGGTAAAAATTAAAATAAATTTCCCGGACTCCACGAACTTGGTTAAATGCGACATTCCAAATGAAAATGCATCGAACATAACGTAGTATATAGAACAAAAGTTTTATAATTCTAACTTTTTGCCGCAATTGTTCCGAATACTGATAGATATAAAATTACTGTTACAGAGACTACAGAGAGCAATCCTGTCCATTCGTGAAATTCGATATTCAAGCCTGAAAATATCATAATTAACCGACCGATTGCTGCGAACCAAAAAAGTGCTGTAAAAATATTATGAATTCAAATGTAAAGAATAGCAGTTGCTAAATTGAAGAAACAAATTACGTACTATATCACGTATATTATGATAAAGTGTTTGTGTTTGAAAAAATTCAATACTTTCCACCTGCTATAATATATTAATCTGCTTTTAAAAATAAATCGATTGTATAAATAACATTATAAGTTCCATATGATGATTTTCATTCTTAACAATCGATAAGCAATATGCTTTTAATTTCATTTTAACAATCTTGAGATGCTTATTTCATTTTTGGCACTACTACAAAACTAGCCAAGGTTAATTCGTAATTAATTTAACGAACGCCGAAAGCTTTAACTGGTAGGTAATTATTATTTTTAGCAAATTCAACGCCTATTGTTTATAAATGATTTTCTAAAAAACAAACTCTTTTATTGATTGCCAGCACCCAATAATTTATTATCCGACATAAATTAATCCCTTTATTTACCAGAATATGACATGGTGTAACAGCATTTTTAGGTGGTATTTCAATAAATTCAACAAGTTGCCACGCCCAAACCTGCTTAACTATGGTAATCGAATAAAGACTAGTTTTTCCTTTTTATTAAAAATGAATAAACCGCGCTTATTTCCAGTATATCTTGTGGATTTTAGTCTGAATTTTATATTGGTGCTATTGTAAGTTGCTCTCAATACTTTTTGTTGGCCAAGTTATATTTCGTTGCTTTGAAATTAAAGTAGTTTCTTACAAAGCTTTGAGACTTTTATGATAGGAGAATTAAATTTTTATACGTAAGACGCAGGATAATTTGTCAGGACTATAATTTATTAATGCAATATGATCCATGCTCTTCTACAGATTACACATATAACATAAATCCGGCTGGAGAAAATCAATTTTCATGGAAATCTAACTATTAATAATTTAATGAAAACCACTGTACTTGTACAAGGAGGCATTATCTTGATTTATGCTTACATCTATTAGTTAAGATACGCGGAAACTACATTAATAGTTTGCAAATACAAGCATTGACAAAATTTTATTACGAGATTTACAAATATCGAAAGCGCTAAGCTTTAATGTTGATAAAACAACGATGTATTTATTAGAGGAAGCATTACAAAAATGAAAATTATATTAGTATTGTGATAACATGTAGGTAGTAAAATCTTGAAAATTTTATGATTTCAATTTGCAATAAATGCCACAATACATTTTCTTCAAAATTTATAGTTATTTCCATGTTCTTTTTTCTGTTATTGTTTGTACTTTATTTAATATTTTTGTTACACGTAATAATCGTAAGTGTTACAACATAATAAATTACTTTTCTTTTAAATATACTAAATGACTGTTTTATTTTGATAAATGAAAATAAAATTAAAAAGCCATTAATCACTTAAAAAATATCTTGAAGTTCATGAAAAATTATATTAGCGCCGTTTTTAACACTCCGATAGCTTTAAATTTAAATTGATGGTTTGTATGTGTGCAATAATTAGTAATTTTAAATTAAACGATGTTTTATTTGATATGCTTTGTCTTTTCAAAACTTTGGTATATACATAGCATAAGAACACAGAGCGCCAAGTTAGAGAGCTATAGCTTTTCCCTAGAGCTTCAGTTTCAGGCTTTATATCAAGCATGCAAGTCATGCTGTTTTTATCATCAGCTGCGCCCGCAACAGATTTTTCTATGCCAGTAATAGAAAATAGTTTTTGTGGGTGCTCGGCGATCTCCAAAAACGCGTTGAAGGTTTCCAATATATTGTTTGGCACTAAACCGTTCTTTAAAATCGTCAAAAATTACCGCTTTAAATTATTTTTGGCTCAAACATATTTTCAAAGAGTGCTAACCTTTGATCGCGTCTGAAAATGACGTCATTAATTTTATGATTTTGTAGCTGTTCAAGCAACTTTTCTAATTGCCTGTCTATCTAATAATCCCAAAATTCGGCACTTTATTTTCATTCATTTATTTTTTATTAATGGATTAACCTTTTCACAATATTGAATTATACTAATAAATTTACAATGCAAAATGCATATTTATAGTGTAACTTCTATCCATGATGTAAGAAGGATCAAACTGTCGAGACACTTCCAGGATCTTTCCT
This sequence comes from Podabrus alpinus, assembly GCA_932274525.1. Classification (NCBI taxonomy): domain Eukaryota; kingdom Metazoa; phylum Arthropoda; class Insecta; order Coleoptera; family Cantharidae; genus Podabrus; species Podabrus alpinus. The sequence goes on along the minus strand of OW026451.1, from coordinate 129,633,320 downwards.
ACTGTAAAAGATTCTGACATTCAACTCGGGTTAAACCTTCAAGACCGAATTACAAGTCAACAGTACTGTCTTAATGTTATAATTGGAGATGTACGCTCAGTCATCCGTGACGTAATCATGACTTATTTAGCATGATTAAACATTCAACTGTACAGACATGTTCAGCATATCTTTCCATAGCGTGATAGATTCTGACGTCTGTTTCGAGATAAACGCGAAAAAACTTACATGTCCGAAGGGCTGATTTAACGTATAGATTAACGTGAAATTCTAACCACGTCACAAATAATTTTGGAATTATGGAAATCTAATCCAATAGTATAAAGCATAATAATATAAAGGATGAATGCAGCTAGACATGACTTTATAATATTACGAATTACTTCATGAAAAACCCTTATAACTTCACTTTTATTAAAATTTAAGATTTTTACGATAAAAAATGTTCTAAGCGACTCGACCGTGTAAATCTTATATCTCCCAATGTTTTTAATTCATCTGTATCTAAGAAAGAAAATCTCGTAATTCCATGAAGTGCTATTGTTTTTTTAGTTCGTTTTTATCTCTCCTGTAAAATTTGCTTATTTGGAATTAAAATGTTTACGATATTTTCTAGACGCCTTTTTAAATTGTCACAAAATAATTTATTATTTAAATTTACATTTTAAGTTCATGGTTTAGTTTTGTTGAAATGTGTAAGAATCGTTGAAAAATTGGTAAGATTTTATTGCTTTTAATTTTTACGTATAGTATAAATCTAATTAGAGCACTTTCATGGGTGAAATCGTGATCTATAAAGGTGCTTTAATTTTATAAAATGTTTTGTTAATTTTTCAATAGATCTGAATATTATGGTTCTGTATTAATTTAATATATTCAAAAATACAAATTTCGAAGTTGGGTTGGCACCAATATCTAATGCCTTGTACACACTAACAAGCAAAATTACGAGCATTTCTGCGAGCCGCTCGTAGATCCGCTCGCTGACAAGTTGCAAGCTTTTCGACGAGCTTCGATAAATGGTGGGGAAATGGCTCGTAAAGACTTAGAAAACGGAATGGTATTTTCTGGGCCGTTATTGTATGACTAGACCAGGTACAGACCGTCTAGCTGAGGATTAGACCTTCCCTTATAAAATATTTACCCCGCTATAAAAAATTAGTCAGTTATATAAAATATTATTGAGAGAAATTACGATGTTTTTTATTATAAATTGTAATAAATACTCTCTTATAGCAACGAAGTTATGAATCGCCATCCAGTAGTTGTTTTTTTGTTATAATTAGAATGGACAATTTTCAAATAAATCTCTAGGGCGGTTAGGCATGTAAACAAATCTGCCCAGCATTTCTCGGTTCTTCGACTTAAACTTCAAAATATTCAAATTCATCATACGAAAATGGAGCGGTGAACGTGGCCGTACGCGCTTGTGTATACTCCGAAATTTGTGCTTGGTTTGGTTTAGTTTTATTGTTCTAACAAAGTACACGTGTTTTCGGTACTGGCGTTTATCTGCGATATTCGTAGTTTCCATCCTGAATATTTGTAAACGCAGTGGTCAGGAAATCTTTCGAGGACTGTCGACTGTGTGTATTTTATTTGGAAGCTGATCCTCGTCATAAATAAACAAACTACAGCCTTTGCACCGCATTCACTCCGAGCCAATTTTTTAAAATCAAGACTCACACGTTGAATTTACTGCTTGGAACTTTTTCCTATAGTGATTCTTTCGAGGTTCACGAAGAGGAGATTTTAAATACAATCTTCAATGGTGAACATCAGAGAAGGGTGCGTAATCACTTCAAATTTTAGAATCAATTTTCTGCCTTTACTTGAAAAGTGGTATAGTAATGCTTTTGTGTCATTTTTTGGTGGTATGTGATATTAACAAACCTTATCAGATCCTTTTAGTGGCGCGACACCGGTTGTTGAACTGAGATAAGATTTATTATTGAATATGTGATGTTTAATTGAAAGTAAGCGCTTTTATTCCCAATCAATTAGTAATTGATCCATTACTAAATTTTAATTAGTTGGGAAATGCATTATTATTAATATCTAACTTTCCAATCGGTTAGTTTCAGAAGTGGTTACTTTCCAAACCGCTCTTAGTGCAGTAATTAATCCATTACTGACCTGTGATTACTTCCCAACCTCTGAAGAGTTCGGAACGTGACCACTTCTTAAACTGATAATTACGTATTAGGTTATGTAATTTACATTAATGATCACAAATCATTATTTATTTGTTAATTGCTCTTTAAAACTAAATTACCGTGAATAAAATAGTAGCAACTACACATACTTCTGTGAAAGACTTCAGTGCTAACCTCGGCACTTCCATATTAATAACATTAATGCATGTCAAAAGAATCTTACCTTAATGGGAACTGAAATTAACATTGGTGGCGTTTCAAATGTAAACAAATATGGCCGCTTTAAACAGGTTTACGTAAAGAAAATAAGTCACGATAAGAACAAGTTGCTGTGAAAGAGTCCAAATAATGCTACAATCACTTCAAATATCACTTTTATCATTCGAAACTATGCACAAGTAAACAAAGCTTGTATTTTAAGCTATTTTTTAATAGTTCTATAAAATTCCGGTTACTGCCGTTTTCTTATTTCGAGTTGCCAATAGCTTAGTAACTTGTGTCCGCCTCGCTTTAATATTATCATGTTTATATAAGTTTTGTAAATATTTAATTTAGTAGCAATAAAATATAACCACTAAATTTTTTAAACGATTTATTTATAATTTTATTGGATATAACATACTCGTATAGTATAAAAAAATATATAATTTAATAATAATTAAAATTCTTCTAAATGCATAATTAATAGACAGAACACTTAAAATAGAAGGAATTCATTGCAACCGTTCAACATCAGTTTGAGACAAAGTAAACCAAATATTGCAGTCAAAGAACTCAAAGGTCATTTATTCATTAGCAACATAAATTTTACTTTAATTTAAAAATACTAATCATTGAATACCGTAAGAAAAATAATAAATTTTAAAATGCATACAGTATGACCCGTAATTCAACATCGAAGATATTAGTCTGATATTAGAATGTTATTTTACAAAATTATAAACGCTATTCAGGATAAGAAAATTTCTAACTAAGAATCCTTGTAATCTTGGCACAGTTTTTAAGATTAATTATATAGGGTGTTTTTCTAGCTGCATGAGAAATTCAAATTGAAATAAAACATTAAAAAATTGATGGCATCTCTTTTTAATTATTTATTTATGAAAGTAAATTTAATGCCATTTATGATTTGAAAATTATTTCCGGAATGTGACCATCACGACTAATCGTTACGAAGAGCATCCGATCAGTTCAAGTTTTGAACACTTTTTCCAACATTTCTGGCCTTATTTCATAAATGGCTTGCTGAATATTGACTTCCGATGCTTCCAGAGTTATTGGTTTGTTAGAATGAACCATGGATTTAACATACCCCCAAAGAAAACAATCTGGAGGGGTCAAATCACACGATCTTGGAGGCCAATTCATAGGACCATTTCTTGAAATAATGTTGTCACCAAATTGTCCTTTTTTATAAATCGATGGTTTCGTTGGTTGTGTGGTACTTAGCACCATCCTGTTGGAACCATAAGTTGTCGATGTTTAACTCTTGGATTTTTGGAAACAAAAATGTATTGAGCATGTGTCGTTATCTCACACCATTCACCGTAATAGTAGCTCCTTCCTCATTTCGAATGAAATATGGGCCGATGATGCCGTTGGCGTGTATTCCACACCAAATAGTCAATTTTAATGGATGCAATGGAGTCTCAGGATAATATTCCGGATTGGTCTCAGTCCATGGTCCATATACGGCAATTTTGTTTGATCACATACGCATTCAACCAGAAATGTGCTACGTCACTGAAGAAAATTTGGCGGTGAAAAAATGGATCCACTTCCAATTGGTTGTGAGAGCAATCTGCGAACGCACGACGCAATCGATGATCATTAGGCTTCTATTCTTGAACCAACTGGATCTTGTAAGGATGTGAACCAAGATCTTGATGTAAAATTTTCCATGTAGTTTGACGGACAAAGCCCAAATTGTTGAGCACGATGGCGAATTGAAATTTTGGGGTTCTCTTGCACACTTTCACTCACAAAAGCGATAGTTTATTCGGAACCAACATTGCTTTGTTTTGGTGGCGGTCTTACATCATGCAATGAAGAAGTGGTACGAAATTTATCCATCACCACACCAATAGCCTACTCAGAAGGTCGATTATGTTGACCATAAAATGGGCGAAGAGCTCTATAAGTTTCGCGAACGGAATTCTGACTTGGAAAATTAATTTCCACAATTTGGTAGCGTTGTTCAAGTGTTAATTTATTCATGATTAAATGGCACACCTATCTGAACACAAATGTCAAAGAACTATCACTTTGACAAACTTTATTCAAAAGTTATCTCTATTGAAAGATCTCATGCAGCTAAAAAAACACCCTGTACAAGCTTTTCTTGAAATTACCTATTTATCGTATCCGATTTGAAACAAATTCATAACATAAAATTTATAAATATATGAGAAGATTTTGAATTAACAGGATATCTACACGGATAACTATCTCATCTTTGAAATGCTTTCAGTTCACTGTAATTTTATTTGAAAATTCATTACATTTTATAACGATTTTCAAATTTAATACCGTTTTTAGTAGTTATGTTTGATTTACATAGTAAATTTCAAGCAGTAAACTGTTAAAATATTCTACAATATCAAATTTATAACTAGATTTTCTCAGCACGAAAATACATTTTTATCGTTAATAAAACACATTTGATAAGTAATTTACATTCTAATTATGCATTAAATCAAATTTCAGGCTGGTTGGTACTTAGAAAAACTCCAAGTTCTAACTTGAGTTGAAGAAAATAAACGATAACTGCTAAAAAGTTGCTATTGAGTTCACAGTTACAACTAATTTATAAGTTCAGCTTAAAGCTTGGACATTCTTACAAAAACTTTGCAGCTTATCATACCTTAAAAAATTAAGTTTTAAAGTTTCCACGTAAATAACGAAAAAACAACTTAAAAGTTGCTAAATCTGACAATATTTTCTGTAACGAAATACCCGACAGAAATTGTTTAAACGACCACAGCAACGATTGCTTTGCTGTGATTCTTTGTTAGAATACTAAGTGAAAATTTTTGATTTTAAACGACTATTGAATTAAATATATTGGATTGGCTATAATTACATCGGTAGAAAAATCTGATCTCATAAATTTTTTATTATTGTTTACTTATAGTACAATCAAGTACGAAGTATATAAACCTTATGATTGGAGCCTATGAACTCATTTTAGTCTATAAAAAACAAAAATTCATTGAAAACATGCTCAAATAAATATTGCCAAGCAATTGCATACAATATATTCAATCTGTCAGCGTTTCACACACAATTGATTATTTTTAGTAAAATATGACAGGGCTCCTCCAAAGTTGGCATCTAATCATATGTACTATCTTAAAAAACATTTATGACTAACCAAAGTAATAAAAGTAAAATTTAGTTTTAAGTGAAGTAACGGAAATTTTTGCCATTACGTGGTCATTGCTATCAGGGCGAGATGTAGTAAGTGTTAATACACGTATGCACTTTGCTGTAATGGCAAGGAAATTAAACTGCGAACCAAAGTCAATCTGCTGGTCCCAGGTAACATTATTATGTATGGCTAAAACCTTCCCTAGTCGCAATGAACGGTGTAAAAATCACCTACCCCATGATTTGGAATCATCTATGTTTGGAATCTACGTTAAGCTGTGCTCGTCACGAGAATCGGACGATATCACAAGACATTAAAAATGAAATATCTTGAAATGTTATTTTCCTTCCACAGATTTTTTTAAATATTCAAAATTCAAGTTAAATCTTTGCAGGTTGAAGAATTTACGTTAAAAATAACTCCAATAAGGTAGACGCAATGTTGGTCCATTTACACTCACAATACCCGGTACGATCTATAAAATCGGCCATCTTTCTGGGGCAGACAAAATTCTAATTGATAATTTAAATTTTACCACCATTATGCAATGTTAATTGAGTAAGGGCCAGTTTATCAGTCTCCAGTTAAATTTACCTATCAGATAAATCTACCATGTGACGTATTTTAGTTCAGTGAGAAGACGCCACTGGATATTGATAAATTGGCCCTAAGTGCGTCGTAAAATGGCACAAGACAATTATTATAGTATAAAATAATGAATAAAAAACCTGACGATGACACTGATACACTGATTCCATAAGTCTACTGTAAAACCTTGGTGATTATTTTTAGAGACATCCTGTATATTAATTTTCTTACCTTGTATCAAATAAAAAAAAAGGTATATATTCTTCAGTTTAATCGGTCTGTCGATTAACCGTGTAACGTCTGGTCCCGATCAAGTCATTTAAAAGAGCTTTCTATTGCTTTCTATATACATTAAACGGAAACTATGTACAAAGAAATGCTTTTGAAGTAAAAAAATTGTAATCGGACTTATTCGTGAGTTATTTTATAAAACTATGCAATTTTTTATTCTAAATATTTTCTAAATCACATGAGCTTTTTACATATTCTTGTCCAGTCCCTAATCTGGCCGGGAACCAGTACCGAAAGTCAATTTGTACCTTTGATTACACAGTATCAGAGGCAAACCTTATGGAAGTTTTGGAAACACATTTGGAGTTGTAATTTAAAGATAATCAATAGATGGCGGCGCTACTAAATTGGAAGTCATGATACATTTTTTCCGCACCAATGCATAATAAAGCAATTTATTACGCTTTCCAATTTTCTTGAGCGACTTCATCAGAAGGATCACCGAACCTTGTACGATCGAAGTCAAGGCAGCGAAAACCTCCTCGTCAACCAACTTGCGAAGTAAGAAATCATTGACTTCCACCGGTTCAGGAGACCAAAAAGCATCTTGACTCCGACAACGGCAAGCATACTATAAAAAAAATTTTCTTTCGTTCTGAAATTTGACTGCACTCAAAAAGTATGATCCGCTAATGCCGTGACTAACCAGCCTAGCACATGCAACTTTCCCCTCAACCTCAAAGTCGTAAGCTATGCTGGATTTGCTTTCGGCAAGACACAGTAAAATTCAACGAAATCATTTAAAATAATTATTTAATGGATTACAAGACATTAACTTAAAACTTGGAGAGAAAGGTAGGAGAGAGGTCGCCTACGTCTGAAATCAGGCACGGCACTTAAAGAAGAAAAGAACTTAAAACTTAATTAAAATTAATTCATTTGGCACTTAAAACCCTATCGATATTGAAACCAAAACACATAATATAAATGAACAAATCTCGAAAAAAATACCATGGCTCTGTGATGAAACTCAAATTTCAGTTCACAAACAAAGCGTCTGATCTTTGCTTATGCTTGGACAAGGCTGCATTTTCTTTAAAAATAGTTCATCCAGATAAGCGTGTCACCTGTTTCAAATAGGTTACTTAAGTAGCAACCACTTATCAGAAAATCTCTACTTTATAACAATTTATTTATATTAATAGGAGATAATTACATGCTATTCAGATCCCAACGATTATTTCTAAATTGTTAACTTATTTGAATACGTGAGACTTTATATTTGTTACGTGTATCCCTTTCGGGTATTCCCATTGCTTTTTTTTTAATTATATGCATTTACGAGTATAACTTTTTTGAATATTCTGTGTTTGTATTTGTGTCCCATATTTTTGAATTTAAACACGTCACCCCCATCTGTTATAACTATTTCTGTTGATAATTTAGCAGCAGTTTTCTACATCTTGCTTTATTTTATTATTATTTTACCTGGTGCCCTACATGGCCACAAGTTTTATTTAATTAGTTGCAAAATAACCACCTAAGTAAAAGAATCTATGAGTTTCACACTTTAAACTAGGGATATAAAGACCCTTAAATCAGGGCCCTATGAGGCATATTCTAGGGTGAAACTGCCGTTGTCGCTAAAACCTACACAGTTGATCAAGTATGAAAAGTTGTTCGGTTCATATCCGAAAGTGATTAAGGTCTTAAACGTAATTCCAGTCCCCAAGCTCGTAGAGACCATGCGTTGGAAATGTAAACTCTTATCTGTAGATACACTGCAATGTTTCAAAATTGTTTTCTTAATTAAAAATTGTATAAAGCAATAGCAACTTATTAAACAAAATTAATCAAGGTAATTTACCTGTTTTCTGTAATATTGTTAGTAGAGACAACTTTACACCCTAATACAAAGGAAAGTGCGTATGAAACAAACTCATTAACGGTTGTTTCAGATTTAACTATCGACAAGAACGTGGCGCACGTTTTATGAATTACAATTATATTCCTAATAAAGGCATCTTAAATTGAACAAAGCACCATAATTCAGTTTATAATAGAACGATAACGAGTATCATTTGGAAAGACGCGGTCTGCATATTTCGCATGTAACGTTTTGCGAACTTATTGCAAATTATGTATCCAATACAATCAATGCAATACTAGAAAATTATTTCGAAATATTAAATTACATTAAGCTCCCTATAATAATAAATTTATTAAAATCCACATCATTATTGTGCAGAATTTTTTATATTTAGATGGAGTTACCATAATTACTTTGGTATCATTAATTGCCTTCCCAACCCTTGTATTTTATCACATTATTTGTTTTCTCCCTATGAAAATCACATTAATTTTTATTGATTAAAATAAATTGATTAAGGCCCATTCCAGTAACTAAACTGCTTCTTAAATGGAAGATCTCATTTTCTACATACATCATCGTGGGACCATATTGCAGTTGAGTTTATATCTGAAGTTTCCGATTATATGCGGATTATAGAAGGATTTGTATTTTCATTTACTGGTGCGGATCTGAGGAGATGAATATAACGGATAAAATCATAATTAACATTAAAATATTTCATTTATAATTTAATCGCTGATTCTGAAGACGGCCCTGACTGGTGGTGCTTTTTATGGCGATTGTTATGTTGGAAAGACTATCAATTTTTAAAATAGATTAATGATCCAATACCTCAATTTCAACAAATTTAAGATCTTGTATTGTTCTTTCCGGTAATAAAAAATACATTGTCTTGTTCATCCTTTTGTTTAAATTTCTACATATTTTTAAATTTAAGAGAACAAACGTTGTTATTACAACTTCAGAATTTGTTTTTATTGGCTCTAACTTGGTATGTCTCGTTAGATATAGCCGACGGCACCCCATATCACAACATTTTATATTTCGTTTTGCAGTTTAACATTTTTTACTAGATGATGATAATGGTGCAATCCGTTGGGGTTATCTAAATTGAATGCTGTCTTATTATAACTATGATTTTTTACCCTTTGTTGGGAAAACTCGCGATAATCGTACAAAGATATCGAAGTGTTCAGAGGACGAACTTTATTTAAATTGTTTGCAGAAGTCCACTCAGCTCTATTCAATTCTGCAAGTGAGTACTTAATTATGGAATCTGTTTAAATGGAGCTCAAGTTGAACAAAAATTGATTTGGATTATTAAAAATGTAATAAAAATTATCATAATCTTTAGTGCTTAAGTGCAAATTACAAAAGTGCTAAGTCTCGAAAGAGGATATCCAATATTTTAGTTTCTTGTTTTGCGTATTAATATTTTAATTCAACTTTTCTTTAAGTACTTTCGTCTTTTAAAATCCTCTCAGATACTTTACGACATCACGTTTTATATTGAGTTAAAAATATTATTATTTAAAAATTAAGATTCACGAAACCATACTTCACAAATAATGACATCCAAAAAGAGAGAAAATCGATGGATTTACTAAAACGGGAAAGCAAGTCTTGGTAAGAGTCGAAACATAATTAACAGCACGAAGTAAGTTTCCAGTTTGTGTATTCAATTATTTAACTCGTTATTATTTGGATATAGGAGGTTCCCGTAAAATTATCTTGTGGTTAAATGTTGATATTATTTGAATGTATTGTATAACATAGAGAATAGCTGAAGGACGCGTAAGGTAGTTAAAGCGATATTCTAATTAACGTTGTTTCAGCCATACCATATTTGATTCCCTTGACGAGAGTTTCATCACGAAAAACCATCAGTTATCTAACTAAAAGGCTTGCGTTGTTTTAGTTTAAATTAGTTTTTGAGTTGAAAGTTTTGTTTTGCTTCCGTATATTAATTATAATATTACACTTGAGTTGCAATATTGGAAACAAAAAGGTTGTGCGATGATGATAAAGGTTTAGGACGAATTATTAAGATTAAGATTAATATCAGAAAATTCGTTATGCCTAAATGAAAATCATTTATTTTAATAACTATTTATTTATATTTTCTTCATTTTGTTGACCTACTTATCTACAAACATTGAGGCTTATATTAGTAAGTGGGCCATATCGTGAAAGACCTCGTAAAAAGAAGGGGAAGAGAAATTCCAATTTTTAAGGGTTGGCTGGATCGATGATACGTGTGCACGAACATGTACAATAGCTCTTGTGATGTGTTCTGTACGGTAAATAAATACATTTTTTATAAATTCCGTTTACATTTTTATGATTTTCTTTTGTTGTTTGAATATAAATTTATTTATAAATATATAGATTGATTTAACTCGATTTCAATTCAAATACATTTCTGAATACTACTTCTCGGATAACTTTTAAAATTGTTGTAATTTTATCTTGATTACTTAATTTCCTTCTTTAATTGGTTCGTATAAACGATCGTGCAAGTCATTTGATATAAAAATTCGTTTAAACTTTAATCCATCTAATTTGATTTTCAATCAAATCAATTGGAAATCATTCGAAAAGAATTTTTAACTGGGTGGTGCTTAGTACGTATTTGCAAATATAAATTGACAACATTAACGTAATTGAAATGTTAGAATAAATTAATTTAACAGTCAGTTCAAATGCATACAATTTTCCATCCAAGGACAATTAGAGGCATTCCGTAAATCTGAAAATTACAATTAATGAAAATTGAAAAACGATAGATTATATAATTTTTATTTATTTCTACATGCAAATTTTCGTTTATTTTAAGTTAAATTTGAAAATTTTGAATAAAACCCTGTATTCATTTCAACCTACAATTAAAATTAATTTATTTTAACATGTCATTTAATAAGTTATTTTTAAATGAGATGGTTAACTAATCGATTTAAAGGAAAGTATCTATTCCGATGTTTAAAGCTCATTTTCCGATTAATTTATTTTAAATCCTTGATATCGGCTTTTAAAATTATTTTCCAATTTAGAATTCTAATTTAGTATCGAACGGTGATTAACTATTAGTTACTTATTGCTCTTTTAGTATTTGTCCAAGTATGGTTTCAATGTCTAAAAATACCTGGAGCAATTAGATTAGAAAATTAAATAAGTTATTGACTTAAAATTTAAAAAAAATTAATTAACATATTTTTATTAATTTTTTTTAGCTTGTTTTAATATTTAATGAATTGATTTTATAACTTGTTCAAAATATAATTGAAGGGGCAAGTGGATAAAGGGGCTATGTGACAAAAACCGTTTATTGAGTAAAAAGCCAATTAGTTAAATTTGTTGCTACTTTTTGATAAATGGCTGTAACCATTGCACTGTAACCATTGCACTGCACATGGTTAAAAAGTGCATGAGTTACCTTTATACACATTGCCCCTTCATTCACGACAAAATATCATAAAATCAAGAAATGTCACATAGCCCCTTTATCCACTTCCCCCTTCAATTAAGTTCATTTATTTAATAACTAAAGTTAAGGAACTGACATGCAATTGAAAATTGCAAAATGTTAATTGTTTGTATAAATACATTGAGCTCATAAGGTTTGGAACTTGGAACACATTCAATCAAAAATTTTGGGGGGATTTTCTCAGAAAATCCTCTAACACGTCAACCTTGTTTTTTTAAATGTCACTTTCTTCTGCCATTGGCATAAATTTATCCTGCTTTGTTTCCGAGCACAATTTTCTGAGTATGAAAATGTAAAAAAAACAGTCGACCTTGAAGAGAAAGTTTTCGAAGTTCAAAAGTTATAAAAGAGCATTTAATCAATTACTTCAATAAATTTAATGAAAACAATCATTATTAAAGTTTTTGCACAAATGATGTAAAGAATAAAATCAAATTAAATGTTCACAGTGACCTCCGCTCACTTCCTGGCAATATCCTATCCGCCACTGAAAATCCTGTTTTTCCTGAATTTTCTGAAATTCCTGAAAATTTTCAATCATATCGGGTTGAATGCCCGAATTTTACTGCAAATTCTAATTTGCAGTAATAATAAAACGGACGTTTGAAGAGATTATCTCTTTTTGGGCAGTTTAAGTGTTGCTGTGAAGGTTTTAGTTTCATTAGATTTTCAGCGAGATCATTCGCGGAGGAATTCTCGATTTTGGATTCTCTCGGGGAAACGTTTTGACAAGTTTATCTTTATTTGTGCAATAGACAAAGATTTGTCTTTGCCGCGTTGTTGTTTTTGTGATTACGTGGATACGATATAGATAAACTGTCTAGTAATAGAACGGGCAATTCAAGTGTGAATTAAATTATTAATTTCTGAGTCGGTGGACAGTGACTCCGTACTAATTGAGAGGTTCAAGTGTGGGTTAAACATCTTGTGTTTTCGTTTTCCCTATTGGGAAAAAGTATTTTTTATTGCAGTGTCGAGTTTAGTGTCCTATTGCCCGCAACAGAGGTTTCAACCTCGACATTAAGCCGGGGAACTTAGCGTCAAACAAAGGTATCTTGGGCTCATACCAGAAAGTGACGTTACCTAATATGGTTATTTTGGGAACAGAATTTTACCATTGGGCGTAATCGATCGAACGGTGGCGGCAGCATCATCAAAAAATGTTCTTAGTAGATCGATAAACGGCTAAGTTGAATTTTGCTCGATCTTGGATCGCTTTTTTTAAGTAACTCCAGCCGCTCCTAGCGGAAATAAATCCGAAGAACAACCGGTGGTTACAGTATGACCTACTAGCTAAAAGTTTTGCTCTGTTTTGCTACCCAGGGCACGCGTAATTGGTTCCTCGTTAGGATATTTATTATTGAATAAATTACAAACTTCTAATTGAGTGTGAGTTCTATCCCCTTAACCCATAATCATCAGAATTTCAGTTCTTTGCCTTTCAGACAAGCGACGAACCATTTTAAAATAGTAAAAAAATTAATTCTAAATACAATTGAGGCAACGATTAGTTAACAAAATTCTAGACCACAGGTTACCGTGTAAATTTTTCTAGCGCCTTCGTGATAAATAATTGGTGTACTCTAATAATAGATTAAGGATTAAAAGGAATGATTATCTCAAAAACTTTTCTCTTCAAGGTTATAGCTTTCTTACATTTTCATACCCATAAAATTGTGCTCTATCCAAATCCGGAAATAATAATTTACGAAGACAACACAGTTCAAAAAGAAAACAAGATAAATACTATCAGTCGCAGAAAAAAGTGACACTTATTAACAAAATAAGGTTAACATGTCCGAGGATTTTCTGAGAAAATCCCCATAAAATAATTTATCGAATTCGTTGCAAACTTTACGAGCTCACTATAAGCTATGACAATACGTTTCGCTCTCATTTAAGCTTACATAGGTCATCGCTTATTAACAAACAATTAGCATTTTACGATTAATTATAATCAATTACATTAACTTTATGATGGCAGTCTTTAAGAGGTTAAAAATCAAATAAATTAACAATCTTGAGATTCAGTGCAAATTGTTATCGATTTGCTGATATCATAGTAGTTTACATCATATTTAAACTATGGTAATATGTTACCTACCATAATTTACTGGCACGTGTAACATACCTTATGATAGCACTTAGGAGGCACTACATTAGTTTTACAATTTCTCGTTTTTGGAATGCCCAACAACCATTATTTTAAAATGCTATTCAAAATATACGTGATGATAACGTAAACATGCATTTTGATTTATTTTATGGTCGACATACAGCATACGTTATTATTACATAAGACCCGAAAAATAAAATGAGGAGGTAATATTCGCTTTTCTTTATGTTCCCTATCTTTTTGCATGTTACTACCGATATCAAATATTCGACCCTAAAGGTAGTGAATGAACGATTCTCGTTTACGTTGATATTATCATTACGTATTGCAAGATTTGCAAACGTAAATATTATTTTTAACCCGTTTACTTTAGAATATAAACAGATATATTGGTATTTGATAATATTCTTAATTGTACAGAGTGTTGAAAAAATGTTGCACAAAATTTGGAGCTCGACACAAAAAGTCTTGATAACCATAAGAATTAATTTTCTACACTAAAATGAATATAAAAAATGAATTCATTTGTTCCTGATTGTAAACTTTTTAATACAACAGATGTAAGATTGTCATAGTACTGTTTGGCTCTGAATCGGCTCTGAAACAATCAAAAGTTGGCATCGATGGTTTATTCTGTGTTTCCTGCGAAATGGCTAATGTATACACAAATCTTGAAATGATAGACATCGACATAAATAAATAAATTGTTTTCGGCCCAACTATGTGTTTATTATAAAGATTCTTTCGTTAGTTTTAATGAATTCTATGTGCATAATATCGTCCCCTTAATACTATAACTAGGTAACTCGAATTTTGGCTATTTTAAGTTAGCTACAGGTAACCACCTAATTTTACCCACTTTATTTAGTGCTACAACTAAAAATGAGTCGCCTATTTCCAAAACCGGCTAAATCCATATTTTTCACTAAATGAGTTATTGATGCCATCATGTATAGCATATCAATACCTTACGACTGCAAAAAAATTTCAGGTCTAAAATGAATTAAAAGCCTCCAAATTATAAACCAAACATTTTATTTACTTCCAAAACCGATTAACTCATTCATTAAATGAGTTTCAAAACCGACTAAATCCTTGCTACATACAGAAACAAAAAATTGTCATTACTTAGCAACTTTATAGGCCCCCATTTCCGTGCTAAAAAACAAGGTTATGATACCAAAATAAAATTAAATTTTAAACTGGTGTATACTTTTTATATGGCAGTTTTTCTGATCTCCTGAAAAAAATGTTAATATGGATTTAGCCGGTTTTGGAAATAGTCGACTCAAATGTTCTATTATGTTTCTAAATATCAAATATCCACTTGCTAAAAGTAGATAAGTCCCAGATCCCTTCAATGCTGTTATGCTATAAGTGCATAATTTGAGATACCTAGTTGTGCAAATTCTGAACGTTACGTATAGCAACGTATAGTACGTCCGCGACCTTCGCAAGACAGTTGAGATATCTATTTATGCAATTGTGAAGTTTTATAGTTTTATTCTTTATAATAATTATGTATTTTCTCGATCTAATTTTGTATTATGTATTACTATTTATCAGTTGTTATGAATAAACCTTATTTTGAAACATACAAAGTTAAAATAAAATAACAGAACTAGATAAGTCTGATTTTTCACATTTTTATTAGTGCTATAGGTAACTACTAGGAGGAGCCAGGTGACAGATTAACATTTAGTTTTACTTTCTTTGAGTACTATACACGGGAAGCACTTTTGAAATATACCGAGAGGATTTTTGCAATTTGCCACTTAACACCGCTTAAGTTCGCCAAATAAAACGAAAAGTGTTTACTAAAATTTTTAGAAAAACCAACTCGTTTCGCTTAAAATTGCGCGCAAATATTTATATTCAAAAAGGGTGCGATTTCAAATGGAAATTTTTCAAAATATGCGTTTTTGTAATTTTCCACCTTAATTGACGCCTCACGAAAAAAAGTATACATTTCGTAAAATTCGCGCTCGGAAAATGCCATCCGATACCGTTTTTAAAATTAAAAATTTTTTCATGGTCGTCGCGCCACAACGGTTTTAAGGTGGAAATTTTGAAATTTTTTCAAACGGCCCTAGCGTCCTTATTTACGAAGAGATTTTTAATTTTCCACCGGCATCGGAAGTACATCCTGACCCTAAACAATTTTACCTCTATACCGTTTTTTCGCATCTCGTACCGCAATGCTATAAAATAAAAAAAATAAAAAATCGAAATGGAAAATTTTTTTTTCGAAAATCGAATTTTTAGCGACGCCATCTCATTTGCCGAGTTATTCTAAGAAATTTTGTCGAAAAAAGTTTAGTAAAATTATATTTTAAAGTTTTGAAAAATAAATTTATTTATTCGTAGACGTAGACCAATTTGACTTTCGAAAGGTAAGAGAATGTAGTCATAAACTTCTTTTGTAAAAACGTTTCTCAATTTGTAATCCGACGAACATGCGATGTAAAATTTTCAAAATTTATCGCAATACTTTGTCGCGAGTATGAAGCATCCCCGTTAAAAATTCAACATTAATCTGACAATAATTATTATTCTTTCGGCATATTATCTGGGGACGTTGAAAAAAAATTTGGAAAATGAAATTTTTGCTTCACGTACCGTTTAAGTTCGCCAAATAAAACGGAAAGTGTTCAATAAAATTTTTCGAAAAACCAACTCGTTTCGCTTAAAATTGCGCGCAAATATTTGTATTCAAATGGGTTTGATTTAAATCAAAGTTTTCAAAAATTTTCGTTTTTGCAATTTTCCACCTTTTAATTGACGTCCCATGAAAAAAAGTATGCTTTTCGAAAAATTCGCGATTCAAAAATGCCATCCGTAACCGTTTTTAAAATTAAAAATTTTATCATAGTCGTCGCGCCACATCAGTTTTAAGGTCGCAATTTTGAAAATGTTTCAAACGGCCTTAGCGTCCTTATTTACGAACGGATTTTTAATTTTCCACCGGCATCGGAAGTAGATCCCGGGGCTAAACAATTTTACCTCTATAGCTTTTTTTTGTATCTCGCACCGCAAAGCTATAAAATGAAAAGCAAAATTTTGAAATCTTTTTTGAAGGCGGAAGCCTTCAAAACCATAACGGAAATTTTTGTTTCGAAAATCGAATTTTTATCGACGAAATTACATTTGGCGAGCAATTTTAAGAATTTGTAACAAAAAAAGTTTAGTAAAATTATTATCCTTTCGCAGCCCAAAACTTGAACAAAGTGGACAATTTTTGGAACTTTTGTGAAAATACCTTCAAAACGTCAACGACGTCGTTATCTATTAACGAATTTTAAATTTAAAAAATTCGACTGAATTCCTCTATAAAATTAGTTCTTACACATTTCCTCGTAAGTTCAAAAGCAAGGGGATAAAAAAATAATTCAAATTTCAAAAATATAAAATTTGGAATTAAAAAAAAAATTAATAAAGACTTATGGGTAATTTTTATACGGATCCTTCTCCGCCTTTGGTCGGACATTAGTAAAAGTCAAATTTGCCTTATGCACTTTTGTCTCCGTTGCAAAAAAAATCTTCTATAGTAGGTACCTAGTTATTTAATGATTTATTTTAAATAATTACATTTTTTATATGGAAAAAGTTACTTTTGCCAGTTTTAATTACCGTATAGCGTAAAAAGCAAGGTGGAATAAATAATCTAATCGCACCATTTGACTATACATATTTATTAAAAAAATTAAATAAAAAATTTTCCTTCCACGCGAAGTAGAAATCTAACGACACATTTATTGGCGACGGTGATAGAAACACTTTTTATGTTACTGAAGTTATGCCCATTTCTCTAAATGCACTTTGTACATGGGGTTCAATTTCATTTAGACTCTTTGGTTTGTGGAATTATTGTGAATTAACAAAATAATCAAAGTTCTTGTCAGACGGTACATGATCAATATATCTCGATTTGGTTCGCGAACCATTCGGTGGCTAAATTTTATGTCCAAATGTTATGCTACACATTCACACCATGGCATTCACAATAAAAACCATCCCGGTAAGTCGATAATAGAAATTTTTAGATATTCAAATGCTGCCGACAGATAACATTTTCGAGCATAACTTTTATATCTAAAACGAAGAGAAGATTAAAATTCAGGTTTTCACCAAAATTTATCACAAACCTTGAGTGTTGATTTGGAAAGTGTAAAAATCTTCACCGAACGAAAAATTTATGAGCACCGGGATATACTGTCATAAAATATTTATTCCTCGTCACGTAACCATACGAAAAAACTTGTCAAACACATCTATTCGATGCTCACGGAGCAATTGGTAGCCACAAAACGGCACAAAAAGTTGTGATTTCTTTAAGTTTTGAAATTTCATACTCAACACGGAGTAACTATAACCGCACTTTTCAATCTAAAATGAGTTGCTTTAACAATATAGCGATAGTGGCGTACCACAAATTTAAGGCTACTAAGCAATCTTGAATGTACAAAGAAAATTGTCACCTCGAAATGTATCCAAAATTCTTAAAATTTGAGAGTTTTCAATTTTCGTCTGAAAAAAATGCATATTATAATATAATTTGTAATTTTTGACAGAAGCTGACACGTCAATTAATTTATTATTGTTATGATACTTAAAAATCATACGTTGTTTTCCGTCTCTCTCGTTTAACTACACGGTGACCTGTATCAAGAGAGTGACAGACGTACTAAAATTTAAAAACGTACAACATTATTAAGCAGCACTTTTGATGTAAAAATCTAATTTAATTAATTTATCGATCTAATGTGCTATGGGGATGACAAAAACTATCCTATTTGTTGTAAAAATATGGTCTTTTTCGATTGGCGGCTCGTTACATTCGCTAAAATGTGTTAAAAAAAAGTCTTTAGGAAAACCAATAAAATCCAATATGGCGCTTACGTGTTTAGTATTATAGGGATGTAGATATCTTACTTCTAATTAAAAATTTCCTAAAATATAAAACATTAGACTGTGAGGGTATTAAATACATTTAACTTACATAAGTAGCTAAAGTTTTAAACGTTAAAACAAAAATAATTTTGAAGTTTAATCCTTTTTTTTTCTATTGTAAACTTTAAACTCCATTTACTCAATATCAGTAAGTTTCAATAGTATTAAGGGGACGATATGTACTTGTAAAATTTGGTACTCCATTTTTTAACACCTTGTATTCAAACGGATAGCATTATTTTATGAACACTTTAATTTTAGATTTTAGAACCGAGTACTCTAAACTCTAAACTTTAAATCTTCAATAATTATAAACATGAAGTCATTTTGTGTTTACAATGAAATAGCGATTAGGACTGAAATGTTTATCTACTCGTACTTTTCAATAAAATTTATAGTTCTACTAGTTACATAAAAATTCTTAATTAAAAGTTGATTTAATCAATCAATAATCACATATGGTGATTTCCCGTTGCTTTCCTCATAACCAACAGATCGATGTTGACTAGGCATAGAATCACAGTTTCCCGTTTACTACCCTACTTTAATATAGAGAAAGTTTCCGAGAAAGTGCTCAACAAAAAATTTTTCTCGATGTTTCCCAGAAAAATGTCGATTTTAGTTATATGAATGAAAGTAGAGTAAGTTATCTGTAAATCTCCACGTAAACAATTTTCTAACCTTAATAATTGCCCTAATTATGAGCTTTAAAAATTTTTAGTCTTTTGCAAAGATTATTTTTAGAATTATTAGTACAGGAAAAGAACATTTTTAGCTTAAAAAAAATCATGGTGAATTTTAGTGTTTTTATAATGAGCTCCCAAAAGTTCCCTAAGATCCTTGGTTTTATCTTTTACTCGGAATTGTATTTAATTTAATTTTTCTCATACCTCTTTTGGGCATAGGATGTAGTAGGTATGTATAAGAAACGGCCAATTAACGATTTTGTGATTTTCTTGAGAAAATTTGCCCCTGTTCCAGTATTGAAACAGTATTGGGCAAACTGCCAAAAAGCTCTGGATCTCAAGATAATCCATGACACGGCATGACAAGAATTGGAAAATACAGGACCTAGTCCTAATTTACGAAGAAGAAGAAGAAGAAAAAGCTTAGTCAAAGAAAATCACATTTCCGAGTTATTTTCACACAAAAGTATCTAATGATGGGAGTGATCTTAATTTTTGTATTATGTAAGAAAAATATTAGTATATTGTTTGTTTCCTCTTCTTAGAGTTCCTATCCGTTCCGGATGTTGGAAACCATAGTGGCTATCATTGTGTGGTATCATTGAAAAATTGTGTGGTAATAATAGACACTTAAGTAACAGTAAAGTTTTAAGACAAAACATTTTGTTTTATCTGAAAACATGATAAAAGAGAACGTTGTCAAACAAAATGTTTTGTTTTGTCTTAAAGTGTTTTATTTTGTCTTAAAACGCTTTGCTTGATCTGAAAACAAACTAATCTGATCAAAAAGTTGTTTTCAAATCAAGCAAAACATTTTAAGATAAATCAAAACGCTTTAAGACAAAACAAAACATTTTGTTTGAAGTTTTGTTTTATCATGTTTTTACATATATAACAAAATACTGTTTAATGCGACAAAACGTTTTGTCTTAAAACTTTTTGTTCTATTAGGCTGCATGCAGCCTTAAGCCTGTATTACACAAGGAAATTCTAACCGCAATTTCTGCGACCAGACGAGTTCTGTTAGTGTGCGTATCCATTTAGACCATCAATCTTATATTTACTAGAGAACGAAATATTTAGACTTTTTTTTAAATAAAATTTTTAACGACGTATGTGGTTATTCAAAGAGATGTAGTTATACTTTTTAATTCCCAACTACATAAACAATAAATTTTAAAAATATCAAAGACAAAAGTTGGAATTTGAAAAAGTTATTGTAAAAAACTATTTGGCCAATATATTATGAACGCTACTGTATGAATTATGGTGGAGATATGTAAGCAAATTCTCATACAACTTTTGTGGCATGGAAACATACATGCATATCTTATGACTGACTTCTCTACGGAAAGAGTCTGATGAAAAAATCCAGGGTCTGATGCGGTGGAATTTATTTTTTAAGCCTTTGGTGTTTTAGTCGTGAATATTTGATTAAAGTAGCGATGGGGAAGTTTTCGAAGGCTTAACACAAGCTTGTCGCTCTAAGCATTGCACATATAAACCTTGTTGCAAGTATTTCATGTCAACTTGGTTGCGAAAAGTCTTGCATAAACCTTGTTGCAGAGTTACTACGTCAGCCTGCCATGGCAAACTAAAAATACAATCAAGCAGCAGGCTTGTCATATGCGTACATGTTATCTGTTATATTTTACATTTAAACTTCGTGGAAATTCAATGTACTTACACCAACGGTAGCTACATCGATAAATTTACACCGACACCGACACCAAATACACCGAAAGGTAACCATGCCGACTGAAAACTACTTTCACGGAGGTTACGCTGACGACGTTAGAATAAGGTTCAACTGAACCGACCAGTTCAAGCCCAGCGCTCAACCCAACGGTCTATGGATTACTAAATTCCGCAGCCAGTTATCTACATTCCAGGACCAGAACCAGGAGAAGAACGATCCAGAATAAAGGGGATATGGGGCCAAGCCTCAGCGCTTCGTAAAATCCTATATCTTCATCTTTGTTCATCGACGACTATATTGACCGATATCTACACGACAGTATTTACGTCAATGAAGACTATTTAGGTTCCCTATATTACGCCAGCATAAAATATGGGTCAACGTAATTAAATGATGGCGCGACGGCTGCTTATACCGGGTTGGGGAATTATGTGCGGTTGGTTGCATCATTAGTTTTTAATTTTGCTACATAACTTATTTTATTAGGAATCTGGAGCACAAGAAGTACTTTCATCTCATCAGTCGAACGCTCTACCACAGGGGTTAACTTCTCCCTGTTTTTTTATAGTATGTTATAAGAATTTAATGAACTAAAGTTGAATTTAAGCAGTGAAACTTAAAAAAATATTCGTTTATCGTCATATTAATGGCGTTAGTAATGCATTCTGTTTGATTATTTGGTAATAATGTAAAGCATTCCTTAAAACCAGCGGCACCTCTTTAAAGTCCAAAGCTGCAAAGCGTAAACCGCAAACAAAATTGTTTAACTTATAAGAAGCTTGAAGTTCAACTTCAAACGTGTGTACTTTTAATATCGCGTCAGATGAATTAGCTTATTTTATGTATTGCCATCAGCAACTTTACGAGAATGTAGGCGATTATATTAAATTGAGTTGCTTATTGAATGTGGGTCCTGGTAATAAATTTTTTTGTTAGTTTATTGGTAAATGATGGCGGATATAAATTACTGTTGACTAGATTAATAATATTAAACGTGTTTTGGTATTAATAATAAATTAATAGAAATCGTTTACTCTGCGAATTGATTATTGTGTTTTCGTTAGGTCTTTATGTATCGATTACAACACTATAAAGCGCATGCGTTAACCGTTACGCTACGGAATCACTATTAAATGGCTGTCACAGGAAGTGACTCCCAGTCAGTCTAGCTCAGCGCTACTCCGCGAGGCCCACCGGCCTCCATAATTTCCAATGTCACTAATGTATGCTTTCAGATGAAGGAGAAGGCCGGCTACGCCGGGATGCTCCATTTTGGTCAGTCCAGAAAATCGAAAAAAAAACGAAGTGACTATACGTAGTAATATCGTACTCCGGTGATCCAGTGACCTACTCTGTCTGATTAAAACACTGGAGTTGAATGTTCGATCCACTGGAACCAATTCTCTAAAAAGTGTGAACCCCAAGTTTTCTTTTCTACGTTTGAGAAATTATAGTCACAGCAGCTTGATGTTGCAAATAGTCCCCGCTGTGCAGTCGCAGCGAGTAATCTCTTCGAACATCCGCTTTACAAAATAATTTCGTATATGGCCAAATCACTAAAGACAGCCAGGCACAGGTTGCTAAGCTGAGATTTGTTTCTTAACATCGGCCCAAACATTTTCAGCAGTTAACTGACTGCCAGCTACCTGGCAGTTAAATGACCGCCAGCAAGCTGGCAAAATGTTTGTTGGGATGTGTGTTTAAATAGAACCAGAGATTCGGTAAAATAAAATTGCTTTCTTCAATATAAACACAATCAAGTTAAAAATAAATCTTAACATAGCTTAGCAACGTGTGTCCGCCTGCCTTAAGAGGGTAGTAAATTGAAAACTCGGAACAAATATCCAGTTACAAATAATCTTATCCCCCTAAAATTGCGCGTTATTGCTATTGCCTACAATAAATTGATCCTAATAATATGTAGGTATGAAAAAAATTTACATGGTTTTCAGTAATGTCACATTATTATGAACCAAATAATTTACGGATCATGTATTTTATTTCATATTAATAAGGTAGATTGAGAAATTTCGGGTTTTATTAGGTAATAATTTTAATAATATTTTATGAAATGAATTGCCTTTGAAGCTTTACAAAACCAAACTTTATTCAGTTAGGTACTAAAGCCTGTTACACTAACAACATAAAAAGCTTGTGAAACCAAAAATCGTTCGCAACTCTATTTTCTTGATTAAAATTCAAACTTTTCGTAGCAACGTCTCTGACACAGATTTCCCGTTTTGAAATGATATAATAAAATATAGCTTTTAGTTTTACTGTTAATGCCTTCTAAACATCAAGATAAGTTTTTTATAAAGAAAATATTTCATGTTAAAAAAAAACGTCAGTTGATGTCAGTTAAAATTTATCTATCATGGTTTACCCGAGTTTTCTTTCTAAATATTTCAGAAAAAAGTTATAAAAAATCGTCGGAAAAACTGAATGTATTTTAAAGCTTTTAGAATGATTTTTACAAATAAAAAAATAATATGTTGTAGCAGTTAAGCCGCAGACATCTCCATCAGATATTGAGTTTTATCTCGATAATATTAAGGAAATTCGTTATACGTTGTAATATTTAAGATTCCTAGTAGTGTAACAGATAGGGCAATTTGGCAACGAAGCAAAGAAAAATATTTTTGGATTATTTTTAACCTAATGTAAGTTTAAATACCGTTGACGACTACATTATAGGAAATACTCGGTAATTTGAAAGAAAAACTTATTTTGGATATTTAAAAAGTTCAACAACAAAGTTCAACAAGAACATCCATTTTGGAAATTTCCTAACATAAAATTATAAGAGCGCCCCCGTTTCGGCAACATTAATTGCATTTGTTTGTTAACACATCAAATACTGACATATTTTGAGTACCTATGTATGTATTTCAAACACTCGGAAGTAATTAGTTAACTTTGTATAAATATTATTAATGTTTAATTAGCGAAGTTTGCTATTTACAAAATGTAGGTATACTTTTGCGCTAATCCATCTTATCTGTCATTAAAGCCAGCAAGACTTTCAATCAAATCTACGATTGATTGTTCAATCAATGTAATATTTACCAGGGACGATGATGAATTTTTTCACTTTTTATGAAGTTTATTCTTGGTCCTTAACGAAATTTTTATTTTTGTTTTTTTATCAGGTGATTCACATTTTATTTTATTCGTGGTATCATCAAACGGAATTATGCAAAATTATGGAGTCCACGCTTCTATTTTACATTTTGGTTTAATTTATGTAGGTAGGTATCTGAAAAACTGAGTAATCTACTAATAATAGTCTGAAACAATATTGCCCAACTGATATTAAAAATAAAGAACTAACTTTCGTTAAGAGTAAATTATTCTCATCAATATTAGAAGTGAGACGCAGAAAATCATTAATATTTGCGTTAATTTAAATGTCGTTCACATTCTATTTTTGTGCACTATTAATTATATAACAAGAACACTTACTGTCAAAATAAACGTAAAGTTATGAAAACGGCAAAGCTAAAATAATAATTCAGTTTGGCTTCTAAATTAGAAAGTATGGTATTTTGTATTTTTTAAATCCAAAAGCGTAAAGGTGTCGCTCAAGTATCATTTCTCTTGATAAACTCTTCGTTCCGTCGTGCTTATGAAGTTCTTTAAAAATAAGAAAAATAATAATCATCACTTAGCTTGCGGAAAACAACGAAGAGTTTTCAATTTTCTTTCAAGTTAAATTTTTATTTGATGGGAATGAAAAGTTATTCGTGCTATCCAGATAAATGATTGATGATTGTGTCTCAAATCTATTTTCATTATTTTCTATATTTCATCCAAGACAAAAATATTGTGAAAATTACATCATTGTCTTTTCTTTAACTCAATATTTTGCGCATTACTTAAAAATTAACTAGGTACTTATATATTTTTAAAAGTTACTAATTTTAACTTTCACTCTACATTTTTTAAATATTTTAGCTGTATATGATTATAACTACTATCATTAGTTTGATGGTATAATATTGAATTAATTATTTGATTTAATTGATAGTAGCTGATTTACGCTAACGAAATACCTAAGAGGATGTATTATTAAATCCTACGTTAGTAACCTTAATGCACGCATGAAATATTAATTTTAGTAATATGTTAATTATGTAGTATCAGATGGGCAAACCTCGTGGGAATTTTAGAAACACCTTGTGTAATTCGATAAATTATCAACAGATGGCGTTACTAAATTGGAAAGCGTAATAAATTGCTTTAGCGCCAATACATGTCTGTGAAATTGGCCCCCCTTTTTTTAAATATCGCAAATTTTTTTTATTAGGTTGTTTTCAATTTGTTTTGTGTTGAATCGTAAATAAAAAATTCATTACGCGAACGGTTCCACTAAAAATCGCGAAAAACGGTTTTTTGAGCTGGCCCCCTTTTTTGGAATATCGAAAAAAAAAAATTTTCTGTATTATGTTTTAATTATCTATCCGTATATCTGTAACGTAAAATTGATTTCTTCTCTTCAATGCGACCTATAGACTACACTACATATAGGCAATCACGAATCAGTGCGGCCTTTAGGCCGCACAACCAAGGCGATCACGTGCTGGCATATTATAGTAAATATAGTAGGTAGTATGTCGATGTCTGAAACATGTAAGAACACAGATGTGAGATTAGAATTTTCGCACCGCATCGGGTTGATATCCACAAGTATAATCATTTTCATATGAATTATTGTTAATATTAATTTTATATAATATACGTTTGAAATTCCCCTTTAATGAATACTGGACTAGTTGACAAAATGTATGTTACACTTGATAATTTATTGGGGTTAGATTTAAACATTCCTTTGAATACTTTTGAAATTTGTGGAGGTAGGAACATCAAAAGGTTTCTCTATTTATTAAATTATTGCTTAACATTTGTAAATTTTTATAACATAATTTAATATATGAAACGAAATTGTTTATGCTTATTATTTTACATGTTATGAAAAATGCAGAATATCTATTTAAACCATTATGTGGAACAAAATGTACAGTAGAACATCGTTTATCTGAGTTAAGGAACTGTCAAGTGTTTGAATGATATGGAAATTACTTTTGGCGTAGAATGTAAGGGACACATTGGATTGAAATTTACGGTAATTTATTGTGATAAACATAAAGGTAAAATTGGTAGGTCGCAATATTCGTAATTCCTCCTTTCATACATTCCCGAGTTTGCAACATGAACTATTTATTTCAATAACTATCCCAATGGTACTAATAATTAACGAAGCAGAGTATATACTAACCTGCACCAAAATTAAGAAGATTAAATTAAAACTTCCTTATAGTATACAAAATTCGATGTTTTTCCCGATGGTGCCAATAAAAACAGATTATTTGGGGAGCTGACCCTAAAACATGCAATAAAAAAATGTCCTCGTTACAAACGAGTGTAAATTCAAAAGGCGTATTATTTTTGACAAAACAAATTTGTTGAGTGTTAATTTTGACCTATAGAGGTTATGGATAACATGAAAACAAAACAGTGCCGAAAACAGTGAAAAAACAAAACCGTTTGGAATTTGGCGAATTTACATCGCAGATTAGTAATAGTTGTGAGAAAGATACACAGGTCATCTCTATAAGTTTGATAACGCTGTGGATGAGGAAGATTACAGTCTTAAACAAGTTGATGGTAACGGTCCGTCATATTTTGATTGAACGCGAGTTTGCAAGTTTTTTGGCGATTGTGATTAAATTGGATTATTTCCATCCTTGCGTTGCAACTGTGAATCTTTTATCCATCGACTGTCCAGGGTTATGCAAATAGAGAGGTCCAGCCATTATCACTCGTTGTTAATGGAACTAATTGTCCTTGGTGTTATTTTAAATATTTTCAGTGTCATCTTACAGCGGGTTTTTTTATTGCGTCCATCATATCTGAATATTGGTATTAAGTTGTGTTAATCGAATTAACATCTGTATAAGGATTTAATTTTTAATACTTCGTTGAAACAAACTCGGGATGCATGGTAAGTTTTTTTAAAATTTGTTTACACATTTTCGTGCCAGTTGTGTAAATTATTTATAGAGGAGCATTATTTGTTTGTACTGTTTTGGTGATTACTGGATTTGATTGTATTAATCATTTATTTTCATTATTTACTATCTGTACGAGATTGTGGGTGATATCGACTTTGTTCTATGCTTGGTGATTATATTTACTTTAATTACATTAAGGGTTTGTTTGCGATGACCGTGTTTGTGAATTTGATTTGGAAGTACACCTTTCTGGAAACGGATTCATCCCTCGCCCACCGCACCACAGAGCTAGCATTCCACTTGGGGTTCGCACTTTTAGGCGATTAATTTTTTAAGTAAATCCTGTTGGTTTGGTTGACTTTTCTTCTACTTTGACTGAGTTATCGGGGAAGAGATGGGAGAAAACGTTAGAAAATGGGAGAGGAAAATTGAATGGTTATCAATTATAAAATAATCAATGGTCAAGCATACAATATATATAGGGATAAATTTTGAATGAAGTTTGTATAAGTAACAGTTCCTTGACATTCATGTCCAGAAAGGTTTGCCATTTAATCATGAATACATTAACACTTGAACAACGCTACCAAATTGTGGAAATTTATTTTCAAAGTCAGAGTTCCGTTCGCCAAACTTATGGAGCTCTTCGCCCATTTTATGATCGACATAATCGACCTTCTGAGCAGGCTATTGGTGCGGTGATGGATAAATTTCGTACCACTTCTTCATTGCATGATGTAAGACCACCAACAAGACAAAGAAATATGCGTACCGAAGTAACTATCGCTTCTGTGAGTGAAAGTGTGCAAGATAACCCAAACATTTCAATTCGCCATCGTGCTCAACAACTTGGGCTTTGTCCGTCCACTACATGGAAAATTTTACATAAATATCTTGGTTTACATCCTTACAAGATCCAGTTGGTTCAAGAATTGAAGCCAAATGACCATCGATTGCATCGTGCGTTTGCAGATTGGGCTCACATTCAATTGGAAGTGGATCCATTTTTTTACCGCCAAATCTTGCTCAGTGACGAGGCACATTTCTGGTTGAATGGGTATGTGAACAAGCAAAATTTCCGTATATGGACTGAGACCAATCCGGAACATTATCTTGAGACTCCATTGCATCCATTAAAATTGACTGTTTGGTGTGGAATACACGCCAACGGTATCATCGGTCCATATTTCTTTCGAAATGAGGAAGGAGCTACCGTTACGGTAAATGGTGTGAGATAACGACACATGCTCAACACATTTTTGTTTCCAAAAATACAAGAATTAATAATCGACAACTTATGGTTCCAACAGGATGGTGCTACGTTCCACACAGCCACCGAAACCATCGATTTATTGAAAGGACAATTTGGTGACAACATTATTTCAAGAAATTCTCGTATCAATTGGCCTCAAAGATCGTGTGATTTGACGTCTCCAGATTATTTTCTTTGAGGGTATGTTAAATCCATGGTTTATACTAACAAACCAACAATTCTGGAAGCATTGGAGGTCAATATTCAGCAAGCTATTTATGAGATAAGGCCAGAAATATTGAAAAAAGTGGTCAAAAATTAGACTGATCGGATGCGCTTCGTAACGATTAGTCGTGGTAGTCACATGCCGGAAATCATTTTCAAATCATAAATGGCATTAATTTTATTCTCATAAAAAAATAATTAAAAAAACATTCCATCAATTTTTTAATGTTTTATTTCAATTTGAAGTTCTCATGCAGCAGAAAAAAAACCTATATTTATATCGAGGGGTTATGATTTTGAGAAATACATTTTTATTGACAAAAGTTTGTTGCTTGCTATATACATACTCGTACATAACAAGCCAAATTGTGTGACCAAAATCCCGGGCATTTGACGATTGATTATGTCATTCAATTTGACTTCCTAAGGCCTTATAGTTCAACAAATAAATCGCACACCGCACCCCCACCACCCTCGTGTACCCTTAATTGACCATAGGCATAATAGAAAAAGAGCGTATATGATGCAATGTTGGATATTGTAAAAGTAGTAGTATATAAGGAGCAATAAGGGATAGGGAGGATAAATCCTAATAATGTGCCCGGATATGCTGCGTTTGCGAGCTATGGGCCTTTTAAAGTTATTTCCTTCCTATGTGTTCTCGGCGGCCAGAGCACCCTTATTTCTAGATCCGATATAAGATTTTTACATAATTTCAACAGAAATTTTATTGTCTGTAACATTTTTAACTGAAAAAAAGAATAAATTCATAGTAGGTTTTTTGTTATAATGGTTTGATGATTTTAATTCATATTTATTTGATTTCAAAGTGATTTTTTAATATAATTGTCGTAATAGGAATAAAATAAATAATTTCTGCATTAATGGTTTATAAAAAAAAGTAAAAAATAAATGTCCGAGTTTTATAAGTTCGTAACCTTCAGATTGCTTTCTTCGATAAAAGTAAAAATTAAATGGAAAATTCCTACATATAAAAGTGGTTGAAGTGAAGCCAAATTATTATGTTCAAACCATTACCTTGAAAATTATAATGGAAAATTTATAAACTTTAGATGTATCGTAATACTTTAATTAGCCCTGCATTTAGTTTCTTTTAATACAAACATTCCCGAATAATACTGTATTACTAAAACACTGTTTCACCCTAACCCTGAGAGAATTGCGGCAAATTTCGCACATCAAAGTATTTTTGAGCTTTTCATTTAGTTTTTAAGCATTCGTATTATTTTTGCGAATCTCCGGTGTTGACTCCCTAGCTTTTATGCAAAACAATTATTGTTTTCTCGTTAATTCCAGTTCATTCCAGTAAATATGCTTATTTTTAATTTGTAAATATTTTGTAAAATTTGGAAAATTGTTAATTTGAGATAAATCGCTGTACGTGTAGACATTTTTCATATTCCGGTATTGAAAATGGACTTTGCATTTAAAATTCTGCAGTAAATGCAAGGTTTACCAACGTCGCGTTGCAAACGTCTTTTTTGAGAAAACAAAAATTAAAACTAAAAAATTAATAAACAAAATCTTTAAATTATAGAAATAAATAATATAGAAGTAAAGATTAATTTGAAAAACTCAGAAATGATAAAATTAATGTTTATAATAGTAAAATTTTTTACTAGAAAAGATGACGTCCTCCTCCCCCTTTGCTACATCCCCAATATTTATAACATGTAATATTCATCTGTCTCAAATCTTCGTCTCAATCTTCCAACTTCTGAGTTTCATACTTTTTAGGAAGTTCTCTAGTTGTTCATTTTTTCTAATAATCCCAATCATCTGAGTCCCTGCGCTTTTATCACTCCAATAGTCCAATAATGTTCGCTTGTTCATACAAGTCGTAAATATCTTGATTGTTTCTTCTCTGCCATCTTCCTTCAACTAATATTCCTCGAAAGATTTTTCTCATAATTTTTCTTTCCCATTTGGCACCTCACATCCATATGTCACCGTCGGTCATATAATTATTTTAAACACTCTCATTTTCACTGCTCTTGCCGAAATCTTGCTAAACAATACCAATTTTAATGAGAATGTTCTTCAGGTACCTTCCACTATTCTAGCTTTCATTTCGTTATTACTTCCTGCCTTTTTCGTAATCATTGTTCCCAGATTCGTAAATTCCAAATTTCGAAATTTGTCCAAAATTGAAACACGGCATTGAAATTTTTTATTTTGTTTGGAGCGTTGGTCTCCAATGAATTTTAATTAATTATAACTCAATATGCCCTTTTCCTTTCGTTGTATTTTGAAATGCTCTTAATTTGTTACATAATAAAAATCAATTGTTGAAGATAATAATCAAAACACATTTATTCATATTGCAATCAAAAATAATGTGGTACAATAATTATCTAAAGTTGATCACACAAATTTCTTTTGTACACTGCTACAATTATGGCCATAAAAGCTTATTTGTCACTAGTCTAAGAAGCGTAGCGTAATATGCAATTAAATGTTTATAGTACCTAATAAACGGTCAATAAAGTTATATAGGCCAGGTTAATAGCCAACGTCTAAAGAAAATATGGCACTATGAAGAAGAAGAAGTAGTAATTAAAATTTTATTAAGAAAAAGTTTATTAACAATTGGCTCACCAGATTTGTGAAGTGAAGATATCCCAATTTTAACAAAATATTCATGTCTTCTGGTAAGTAGCGATTTCCTCTTTTAATTTTGCAATTAATTTTCTTCGTGGGTACCATTTTTTTATAACCTCGCTTTTTCTTTGTTCTGCAATCATTTATTCAATCCCATACCATTTTCAATTTCCATTCCAGTAAATCATCACAACTTAGCATCGCTTCTTTGATTTCCTTATTATTTTTCCTTTTGCTTCAAAATTTTATGAAAATTTTTAATTTTTATAGGCAATTCTTCGCAGATCCAGTATACATCAATTCAATTACTTATTCAATTTGAACTACCCGTTCGCGCAATCCACTTTAATTAACAAAATTACCCATTTTGGTAATTACAAAATTTTCAATTATCGAAGTCACTTTGAACCTCCTCAATTCGATCTTTGGTGGTTCATCGTCCACTGCCTTCTTGACGTCCTGCTTTCTCCCTTCCTGCACTGGACGTAATTCACTCCAAACCCCGCACATTAGTAAATAATTAATCAAATCTCTCATACAGGTCATACCGGCCTTTTGTGAACAATCGCGCATCAATTGCAATTTTCACTTAATTTTAAATTTTATTTTCGCCATTGTAACTGCCAAATTTTTTCGTTATAAAATTGTTACGAATTACCAGTGTAACGATAAAAGTTTTTTTGACACCAACACATCTCCGGAAAATCTGGGGAGACAAATCATCCTTATAGTTTTTGGTTGCTTTTATTAACCGTTTCATTGCAACTTCTACAAAAATTTCCCTAACGTTCCATGTTCAATCAAATATTTTTCCCGCTAATCTTCTCTCTTCCATTGTCACGCCTGGTCGTCTTACTTCTTTTTTTTACATTCTAACTTCCTTAGTTTTTAACCCAGAAGGTTGCTTTTGCCTCTCTTGCAAACCTCCTATAGTCTAATTCCAAACATTTTTTTTACCATCCAACTACTTTTTTCTTATTGTATTCTTACAGTACTATTTTTTTATTTAATCGTATGGATACGATCCATTATTGGATACGATCCACAATACGATTATTGTTAATTTAATGTCGGTATGAAAAAATAAATTCACTAGTTATAAATTATTTTATGTTTTTACACAGATATAAATCTCTTAATCGATACAGAATAACTTACGTAATACGATTTTAATTTAACATCTACTAATATAATTACCTACTATCACGTTTTAGAGCAAATTATACTGTGCAAAAAATGGATTATGTAATCATTTGCATTCTATTTTTTTATATCCGGAGTAGATACAACACCTCAAAATAATTTTCATGCACGCGAATAATTGTTTAAAATAAGGTCAAACTAGTAGTGATGCTCCAATGGGAATTTTTTATATTTTATGCAGTTATCGTGATCATTACACAATTTTTTTTCAAATTCTCGGTAGCATTAGTTATTTTCGTATAGGTAATTTAAATGTAGGTTTCAAATCCCCGCAGACTTAAATGTTAATCAATCGTCTGTATTTTTCTGCCTTACCCATGTCCATAAACCAAGCCTTCTTATATTAAGTGAAATTAAAAAATAAAGTTTTAATAATTCAAACTATAAAAATTAAAGTCGAAAGGTTAAGAAGATGTCTCATAAAAGTTTTTCCCTTTTATATAGAATTGAAGACGGCATGTTAAGGAAGTTAAACTGAATAACAAAGAAATGTCGAGCAAGAAATATAAAAATTTAGCAATTCAAAGAAATATATCTAGGATAAACCACAAGTAAAATTTTCTGCATTTCTTTGATATTCTAAGTGCTCCCCAAATAATATAGAATTTTTTGTGCACAACCCAGAAATCCTTTTCTGTAGTGTCATTGAATTAAATTTATACGATCCAGTTTCTGGTAGGTAAAGTTAATGTTACAAGAGATGTCATGATAATTATCGTATATTATGGTGAAGAAAAAAAATCATCTTTTGAAAGATTTTTGAATAAAATGAATATCATCTCCGCTTATTAAGTAAGATCTCTTTTCAGATATTAAAAATGATAATAAAAATAATCTAATTAAGTAAATCGTAAAACGTCTCACTTGTAAGCATATGCAGATTAAATCCTCGATTTCAGAAAATAAATTCAGGCTCGCTTATATAGTACTTTTATACTGAATAGCTATTTAAAATTTAACTGCGCTAAAAATTGAGTTTTTGAATAGATTTTCAACGAATATATTATACCATATATTATGTATAAAACTATTTAATTAAATTCTAAAGTTTGCACTTGAATTACTCACTTTGCAGTTAATTTTTATTTCAGGTTCGCCGCATACTGTGCATAGGGCAGCACAGTAAGTTGTAACGTGCATATCTACATGTATATTGAAGGAATCAGTGCGCTAAAGTAAAAAAAACACGCCTTTCATGATACACGCAATGTGATTTTCTTCGAACGTTTTATTGTAAATTTTCTGTTACATAATTCTATTAAAAAATATTACGGCAATCAATAATGATTTTGTTTAAATATTACGTTTTAAAATAATATTTACAATGTGAAAAACGAAAGGTTTCCCCGTAATCATAAAAGATTTTTCGATTATAAAAATAAACTTGGATAAACCTAATTTTGGTGAAAATGATAAAAATTTATTTGAATTAATTATAATTAAAATAAAATGTTGTCATTTATGTTGAAAGAACTGTGGACTGTAGGTTAATAACGAATAAAAAAATAATCGTTTCTAATTTTCCTTTTTCTTTCTTTCTAATCACGTTTCGCTAGTGTAACCTTTTATTTTTCATGCTTTAGTTACATTAGCTTGCTTTATAAAATTACGTATTTTTATTGTGTTAAAATTTTTATACATGATGGTAAGCAACAAAATTACATTCATCATAATAAAACATGTCAGTTTTTAAGGATATTAATGATGAGGTAGCTAAATGAATTCCAACATTTCAAATTATAAAATATGTTTAGTATGCATAAATATATCTTCATTATTTATTTACCACCTCTAAGCACAAAGAGAGTATAAAACATTAACATCCATGTATGTATATTTGAGATTGTTTATGTCTATGGCGGACTCCATATTTTCAATTTGAAACAGCATATTCCATAAATTTTCTCTCTTCAGCTAACAATTTTCCTAACGTGTTTGTAAATTATCCTTTTCGCCTAGCACACATCTTGAAGTAGGATATAATACATAGCTAGTCAAATTCAACAAAGTTGTCATTCAGTTCTCAATCTTATTTATAAGGATTGATCCCTCCAACGTCCTAAATTTAATAAAAAAAAACAAGATCCGATTTTACGACACTTTTAAAACAAAAACCTAGCCGAAATAAATTTTTAATTCAAAAATTAAACGTGGATCGTTTTTCAAATTTGTGTTATAAAACATTTTTAATAAAAAAAGCTTTTAGGATAGTAAAAGATTTTTATACAGGTTAGGTACTAAGAAGAAAGGTGATGGTTCCTTTCTTAAATAATACCCAACGGATCATAAATCGTACGTAAGAGGAAACATTTTACGTGTGTTTTATTATTCTACTGTTACTACCAACTAAGGAATAACAAAATGGAAATCTATAATTTAATATTTATGTTTATAACTCCACTAAAAGTTTTATTTTCGCCTATAATAATTTGTTAAGAAAAAAATGCCATATAATACAAAAAATAAGTTATTTTACTAATAAAAATATTACTCTGATTAACTTCTTCCTATAACATGGCTTATTATTTTAACTTGAATATGCGTAACACAGTTTGTTATTAATTTAGTGACCTGAAACAAAACTGCAACGTAAAAATCACAAAATCTTATTGCATTTTAGACATTTTTACGATTTACCATCTCATCCATACCAGTATGGGTTAGATGGTGACTCATAAAATCAACTGGTCATTTTCAATGCCTAAATATTACTGCTTTTAGGCTTCTATACAAAGTATAGCAAGAAGCCTTATTTGTATTTATTACTGATCCTAAAACGTATTGCCGATATTTAGCCAACATTTTTCCACGTGTGATATTAATTTGGCACCCAGCTTAAACATGTTGGTAAACAGATTTATTAATTGAAAAATTAAGCCAAAACTGCAGAACAACTGCATAGTTGCAAATTTCCGTCTCATGGGAACAGAAAAAATTGTAGGTTTGTTTTAAAGTCAAATTTATTAATTATACTTGTATCTCATTATAGAATAAAATAAAATAATTCCTTTGATGGAGTATTATAAATAATATTTTCATGTAAATTTAGAGACCTGTCAATTTCACTGCTAAAAATATATTGAATTTACGCTTACAACTCTACATATATGAATCCTTTTATAGGTTTACAGCTTTAAAAACTATGACCGGATGCAAGTATGATCGCAGGTATGATTGACTACACAAACAAAATAAACATAAAACCATAAAAACATTTGTAAATGTATGTTGCTGAAGTTAACGGACGCCGGATGCTAAGCTAAGATTTATTATTTAGCGTTTAGCAGAATAAATCGCTTGATTCCTTATAAACTAAATCGTTTACTGCCATAATAATATGTTTTTACACAATAATTTTTTTTTAGCTTAATTTGGCATCCGGTGTCCGTTCAGCTATAACGATGGATTTCATAAAAGTTGTTAAATATTTAACCCAGGATTAACATTTTTAGAATGAAAAACATTAACAATGCATTTTAATTGTTGTTGTCTTGTGACTACTACGTATGATTATAATTCTAATGGCAGGTTAAATTTTAAATCGCATTTGTGAAACCCACCGTTAAAGACTGAATTCAACATAATGTGTTTAATTACATTAAATAATAAACCAAAAAAATTACAGTGTTTTAGTTTGGTTTTTGTTAATTTCTGAAAATTTTTAATATTTTTAATGTTATATTATACAGTGAGCTCGTTAAATCTGGAACAAATTCAATAGAATATTTTAGAAAAATTTTCTCATAAAATCCTCGGATACATCAACCTTGTTTTTTAAAATTTCGCTGTTGTCCCATTGTCATCGGAAATTTTTTAACTAGCAACCCTTATTTTTCTTCGCGGATTTGAATAGACTAAATTCGTAAAGGTTCCGAATTTAACGAATTATAGTATTAAATCGACTAGGAAGGCAAAATTTTTTCGAGTATGGTATTGGTGAATACGAGTATGAACAACTTCTATTTGTAAAAGCAAAAGTTGTTAATGTAAAGCTGATATGAATTTTCAATCCTGATCATAACATTAAAAAAATACTAATGAAAAATAATTATATTTTAAAGATTTGTACAAATGCAATACATACATTCTTGAGCCAAAACAAAAAACTTTTTAATAGTTGAAATATCAAAACACTTTAGAAAGGGGGGGGGGGGTAAACTGAATTAAAAACTTATAAAAACAGAGCATACTGCATCGATGTCTCAATGATTTACAATTTTTAAATTCAATTTGTACTTTCTTCTTTTTAAAAATTCTTAATATTCCATTCATTCTGAATTTTATTACAGAAATTTTGTTTTTGGGTTAAGAATGTATGCAATTGTACTTACTAATATTTAATAATATTATTTAAAAATAATCTATTTACGAAAATGATACATCAGAATACCAGATTTCCTCGCATTACTTAAAAAACTATGGTCCGGTGCTCATGCACTGTTTTGTGCACTGTAAAGAAAATCTTATTTTTTGAGTTTAAAATTATCTTAAGTGTTGTTGATACAACAGAAATTTTACTTTAAGCAGAAATGAAAGATTTCTGAAGAAATTATTAAGTTTATTTATATTCGACAACATTGTAAAAATCTAATGTTTTGTTTTATTTTAATTCAAATTTCAGTTGTTTCTTCACTTAACCTTAAAACTTTATTTGGTAATATTTGGTAGGTTATTTGTGTACCGGTTATTTCTTTATAAAATGGTAATATATTGTTGCGTCTACGCCTTTTTATGCTCTAAAGGACGCTTAACAACAAATCTTTCTCACCTACCGTTCTCCGCACGCTCTTAATCTCAGGTTCTTTTTTATTATAGGCTTATCTCGCTTAGCAAAAGCATAAAAGAAATTCCAGCTGGTTCAGTTCACATCAATTTTATTAACATAAACACAAGAATTATTAACGGACAAACAACAGAACAAATAAACAATAACAACAACAAATCAACAGAACTTAAAATCTAAATAACACTCGCTAACCTTTGTACCTCTTCGGTACTTGACGTAGCACAACACTTTCTTCCCGTCTCACGCCTGGTCCAAATGGTTTACACCAGCCCAAATGCTGATCTCGGTATTCCAGATTCCTTGCAGCTTCTCGTGCCGCTAACAGGATTCGCTTCTTATCGGTTGTCACTGGCTAGTGATCCGATCCAATCTTTATCGTCACTGATTGTCTTCTTTGACAAGCTTATTGATTCCCACTAAGAACTCTCGCCCGAGCTCAGTAGTCCACCTCTGTGTTCTAATCAACTTATGTACTTGTACTTGAAGGCCCGAATTTATTTTATCCCGCAAATAAAAACACGTCTGTGTTCTTCGCGGACTCGTATGTGACTCCCTGCTTCCCAGTTGTTGATCCTAGAAACCAAATTAAATTGTTTTGTTTCTTCTTTCTGGATCTTCTAATTTCTGGATGTTATCCTGCTTGTTCTCGCCTACGTATTTTGTTGGTTGCTAGGTGCTCTGCTCGTCTTTAACTGTCGATTCAAAATTTAATTTCACATTCACACAACTTAAATTCTAACAACGATAAAAACACAACTTAAATTCTAACAACAATTAAAAAACAACCTGCACATCCCCAGTCTGCATTTCCTTTTATACTAGTGCATATCGAGCTCCTATTGTGAATGTCACGAAACACAACAATATAATGCAAAAAATAATCGCTTGAAAACTACACAAAATCATACATTAAAATCATCTTCAAAATATCGTTGATTATTTGATTCGTTTAATTATTTGACACGAAACATTATTTGCTCTTTAGCTGTCACGTTGAATAATTAAGTGTAAGATTTTATTTTTAAACTTAAGACTTTTTTAAACAGCGATTGCACGTAACATTCCAACTTAATACTTTCTTAGATTTAAGTTTTTTTAACTTCTGGCAAACAAAATGATCATAAAACCATAATAACATTTGCAAATTTTATACACTATTACAAATATTTTTAAACCACTTTTGATATAGTGTGAGATTCTTGAAATAATAATATACCTACCATAAAATACAGTTTTAGTCGTTTTCCAATTTTGTTTATTATAAAATTCGAAAAAAAGCGAATTCGAAAAATCTACTTTATAGAGCCTCTACGTCATTGTAATAACTATTTTGCGAGTTTTGATTGGTTATTTTGTAAGCGACTAAAGTTTTAATTGGCTATCTGGAAATATATTTGACGCATTTGACGGTTAGAGGCGGTCATTGGCCTAGGAGTTAGAGCGATCAACTACTGATGCTAAAGGCACCGGTTCGAGACCGGGAAGAACTTAATCTTCTTTCTGACTTTCGTTCCTTCTATGGCACTGGCCAACATGGTAGGGTATGGCTAAAGACCCTTTTCTAAAGAGAAGGAGGCCTGATCGATAGTGGGCAAAAATGACAGGAAGATGATGATGAACAGCGTTCTTTGAAAATAATAACCGATAGTTGTAACACTGCCACTTCAGTTTAGTTCTAGAGCTTCTGTTGGGAAGCAGTGATACAGAATTTCTATGTCAAAATCAGTCAAAGAAGCAAATTGATCTGAAGAAAGATGCCGAAACATCGACGCCGTGAGCTCTAAGTTCTTGTTATGATTATTCAATAATTAAATTTACACCTCTTTTATAAATTCATAATTTTTCATTTCTTCCAACTTTTATTAATTTTTTAGTTTCGGCTAATTATGCATTTGAACTGACGTTCACCGGATTATTAAAATTTAATCCCAATAAATTAAGTTTAACGGAACCCTTAAACCAAAAAAAAACGGATCCGTATATAATTGGACGTGCTACTGTTAGGCTAGGATAATATTAAAAGTAAGTTTTGCAAAATTTTTACAAACAATTCATGGTATAATAAACGGTTTTCACGAGCATTGAAAGTTACTACTTCACGTTAAATATCTTTCCCATCGTTTTATACGTTGAAACAAACAGTTCATGTATTTTAAATACGCAAAAGTGAAATTTTGTGTAGGTATTTCATTCATACATTATGTGATGCCAAATTTTGCACTTTATTAATAAAGTGAATTGTTTGGTATAGTTGATAACAAATTTTATTACATCTAGCGAATTTAGTAGGTGCAAAAAATAAACAAAATGTATTTTTAATTTTTTCAAGAAACGCACAATTTTTGGTCTATTTTACTTACAGGGTTCCCTAACTTAAGAGAACGCAATTTTATGAAATTAAATTACAGGTAAATTTTTGGGATTTCTAAATGACCACCACCAAATTCAATGTAAATTTTGCAAAAGATCTGTATCATATAACGAAGCAAATCTCCATCTATTCTTGCATTTTTTTTAAATATTCGATATTTAATTCCTTAATTGTGGATAGGAAAAATCGGGTGCCAAAGTCCTCGGAGCCAAAATAAATTTCTAAATCGGGGGAAATCCATCACAGTTAATGAGATTGCAACAATGTAACAAATTTCTCCAAAATTTGCATGTTTCATGCAAAATTGAACAAGCGCCTACTTAAATGCACATTGATATAAATCCCCAAGATTACAGATAATAATCCCCATACAGAAAAATGTATTCAGTTTTGTCGCTTAGATTCTATTCAAATATCAAAATGCGTAGTCTATTAGGGGGACCCTGTACAATGTTGCATTATGTCCTAGATTTGAAACGGAAATAGCTTAAAAGTTGTGCAGTGCAAACAAAAAATATAATTATAACATTTTATTTAAAAAAATCATCAAGATTTTAACAGAAACGTTACGTGTTCTGGTGCCCAAGTAAATTATTCTTTTTAGTTCATATGTATTTTCATTCTGAAAATTTAAAAAAGTCTGCTGTTGTATACTGGAAAGGATAATTCTAACAAGCAGCTTGAACATTTCAATTTACATATTTAAAACATCTGGTAGTTTTCAGAGGAAAAATAAATTTTTGAAAATTTGGAAACCTGACGTACCTACTGTAATTTGTTCTTAACTCTAAGAACTGTGAAACTACATGTCAAAATTAATCCTATTCTGTTTTGTAGTCCTTCCTGCACAGGATCAAGTTTTTAGTTCAGTCTCATCAAATAACACATGAGACCGGACGTGCCAGGAATGACAGGTCTCATTTTCTCCACTATGCGCTATCACACCTGTCTTAAACCATCCCCGCTAATTATCTTTATTTCTTTACGCAATTAACTTTAATTGTTATGAATAAATATCGCAATTTCACGATTAAACGAATAAAGATTGGGTAATTCTGTTGTTCTATTAAAGTTTAAAGCTGTTGTTTTCATTATTTTTCAATTTCTAAAGGAGCTGTAATTCTTAAAGCTAAATTAACGTTAAACTGTTTTACCCTTATTTTCGCTTTTCTGATAACTCGAGTTCGTACCTACTGTAGACGTTTTTCTTTTTGTTAAAATTTTCTATTCATTAACTTTTCCGAAAATTTAATTACTTTAAATATTTTAAAAAATTGTACTTACCGTTATCAAAACTTCTTGATTGCCGTAAAGCTCCCATCTGTTAATTTTTATATACCAGGTATCATCAAACACTGCATTACATTATTATTGTCCACGTTTTTTTAATGTTTAAATTTGAGAGAAGGTGGCGCGAATCCAAATTCCTTAGTAAATTTAAACTTAATTTAGTAGCTGCTGATATAGAGTGGCTATTGTTGTCTCTACAAATGTTGGCTTCCTTAATTTATTCGATACAAAAATTCAAATTACTAGCATCAAATGTCCTAATTAAATATTTAAATAATACAAAGTAAAAGTTTACACTTTATCATTCTGTTCGAATACCTCATAACGTGATATTTAATAAATTAAGTTAAATTTTAATTCGAAGCACGTTTAATTTCACACCTAAAGCGTTGCATAAATTTTGAGGAAAATTTTTGCCCAGTGTTTAATTCAAAATTTTTCTCTAACTTACGATTAAATTCATTTTTTAAGAGCGCGATCTTAGTTTAACGACGCCCCACAATGCACTGCAGTAAAGCGTTTCGCTCGAATCTAGCACGCGACGCGTAATGACGTCGCGAACGTGCCGTCTATTTGGCGACGCCTCTAATAAACCAATAGAAGAACCAATGAGTCTCTAGTTGTACTGCGCTTTCTTTATATTTGCAAAAGATTCTTTGTTTTTCTTTATCACTTGGGGAATTGTTGAATAAAACTCTTAGGCCCAGTTGTTTAGTATTAGGTTATCTTTTAACCTGAATTATTTTCCATGGAAACAATTTTTGAAACAATCATTTCTATGGAAAATAATCCAGGTTAAAACATAACCCGAAACTGAACAACTGAGCCTAAGAAAGACAAATAGCGCTTATCGCAATAATCCGGTTAGTTTAAAAATTGATAAAATAAGATAACGGAGGAGAATGCCAATCTTAATTGAATTTTTAACTGTAACTAATATCTTGCGCCCAAGACTCTTCCAAAAATTACTTCTCAAGTTGTATAATTACATTTTAATCAAATTAACTTTTTCTTCCACGCCAGATTTGAAATATTAATTTTTAATTGTGATAAAAATTTTGGTGAATTTTGAACGAAATTAATAAGGGATTTTCTATCTAGGTATCATTTTAAATTTCTCTTGGCAATTGATGAAACTTATAATAATGAATGATGTACTACAACAAACTCTCACTTCTATACAAGGAAAGCGATAATATTGTTGTTTGCTTTTGTGGCTCAATAATTATTATTATTAATTATCCCAAATGTCTTGAACTTAGCTTTCTCTTATTTAAGCACCTGCTCTTAGCAATTAATTAATATAAAATTGTTAGACTAAATTCCCACCCCTAAAACGTAATAGTTTTTGTTTAAAAATTTTACAGTATAAATCGTATCACGGTTAGCCACTCAAGGTCTTCCATACTGTAGAATTCCGATCAGAACGAAGAAATTAATTAAAAGAAAATTATTTTTTCTTTAAAAAAATTTTCTCTTAATTGGGCACTTTTCTTTTATTTGTTCGTGGTTTATTGACACGCGCCCGTACATTCACGCACACAAAGTGTTTAGAGTTTAGGTTGCGTCGGTATAAATAATTTACAAAGTTTAAGGCGTGTAATAAAACCTTTATTTATTTAATGTTTATTTGAATGTCGAGTTTTTAGTAAATAATAAAACTAAACATAAAATTTGTATGCGAGGTTTTATTTCACAAATCCATTGAAAACGTTTTCACCTGATGTTTCTTCTACCCATACAAAATATTTTTCTCTTACCTTCCGTTTTCAAAATAACGTACAAACTGATTTTGCAATTTTATCAAAAAATGAACTGAACGTTAATAAAATTGGTGTTTAACTACACGTTAAGATATACACATGGAAATTTTATTCTAAGGACACTTTATCACAGTTATTTACTAAAACTATTTTGTACAAGCGATAAGAAAAGTGAAAAGCGGAGGTCATGCAAATAGTTCAATTTTTTGTTAAACTATAAACCATAGTTTCATAAATTGAAAGGGGGTCATCCATTAATTACGTAAGGGTTTTTGGGGGGGAGGGGGTATTGGATATCTTACGGACCCTTACGTAGGGGGGGGGGAGGGGTCCGACGTATTCCTTACGTAAGTTTCTTAAAATATTTTTTTAAATTAAATTTAACAATCTAATATAATTTTTTCTTTTTATGTTGGTAATTATATCCAGGTATAATGGAAATATCATATATTGAAATATATAGTACTTAAAAATCATTAAACATAGTGGCATAATAGTGTGAATTATAGAAAATGGCATCAAACTTTGGTGATCTTTACGAACGGTTTTTCATCTATGTAAATAAAAATTTAATTTAAATTTTTGTATTTATTATTATCTATCTAAATATATAAAAATGGATGTATGTGTGTATGTATGTTCCCTATAGACTCCTAAACCGTTTGACGGATCGGAACCAAATTTGGCACAGTTATTATGTAGGTCCCTGCGCATGTTTTTGTATTGAAATAGTGCAAAAATTTGCAAAGGAGAGGAAAGTTGATTTTGAGTAGCCTGCCTTCCTTTAAGGAATCTCGATAATCCATTCATGCGCGTCCCTATTGGACGCGCATGAATGGATTATCGAGATTCCTTAAAGGAAGGCAGGCTACTCAAAATCAACTTAAAAAACAATAATGAATGCTGTCAAACTGTCAACCGATAGACAATGCAAATACGCGTGCACGTGCTTTACGTTTCTATTTGACCAATCTTAACCAAATTTGGTGTAGAAGTTATTTACAATGCTACGAAAAACATAGGCTACTTTAGTACCTTGGAGTGAGGCCGAAGGCCAAAAAACCACGGTCTACACGTATGTCTGCGATACTCTTGAATGAGGCCGAAGGCCGAAAACCACATCCCACACGGTCTAGACGGCTGAAGGCGGCTGGGACTGTGCCAGCTAGTATAATATATTATTATTCATATTTTATAAATATAAGGGGCGGAGAGGGGGGTCAAAATTAATTTTCTTTTAAATAATCCTTACGTAAGATGTGGGGGGGGTTGCCACAATCTTACGTACCCTTACGTGGCGGGGGGAGGGGGTCCAAAATTACAAAAATCATCCTTACGTAATTAATGGACGGCCCCAAGGCGGTGTTTAAATTATTGCACGATTACAATATTTTTTTATACTTGATTACAAATTCCCAGTTCCCGGTGAATTATACTGGACACTTTAAATAATTTATTTTAAAGAAGTGAAATTATTTATTTAATTTCATGAATGGTTACACTCAGCGAAAGAAAATGTTAGTTACCAAAGCAAATCCGTGGTCTGATCTAGAAACTCAAAGTAGCAGCTCTTTATTTTTAACACAATTGTAATATTCCACATAAAACGATAAGGTAAAATGAAATTTTATAGAAATAGCACACGAATACCTGCCAAGAAAAACAAAACATAAGTGCTAGTTTTAATTTCTTTAAGTAATGCAGTAAAAATAAATTACACACTACATAAAAAGCTTTTTATTAAAATTCTAACGATTTTACGCATGGTAATAAAATTTACCTTATTTTATAAACCACTATAAGCACCCAACACAATTAATAATGAATTGTAAACCACCGGGGTTAATCTAATTAAATATTAATTACCATAGCAAGAAATTCGATTATACACAAATTTATATATTCAATAGTTTATTTGGCTTCTGTTGTTTATAATGATAAAATATAAAATGGTCAAAAATATCTGATTTTTCATAATCAGGTTAATTTGGTTAGAGCTCTGCGGCGCTTTTTTTTCTTTTATTATAATAATTTCTACCATATAAGGCGTGAATTTATAATAACACAATTAATATGTGGTACGATTTCAGGA
Organism: Podabrus alpinus; assembly: GCA_932274525.1. Taxonomy (NCBI): domain Eukaryota; kingdom Metazoa; phylum Arthropoda; class Insecta; order Coleoptera; family Cantharidae; genus Podabrus; species Podabrus alpinus. The sequence continues at coordinate 129,588,552 of OW026451.1, read as the reverse complement.
AAGCTAATTATCACCTGCTGTACGTGACTTAATGAGTGAAGTCGACTGGTCTCGGAACTTGCAATGCACTAATGTTAATGAAGCATGCAATATTTACAACTATATTATACGCAGGCCAATCCTCAGGCTTTAAGTTTTATACAGATTAAAATGGAAGTATGTGCTGAAAATTTGACACATTATTTATTGACATGCTTTAACAGTTTCTGCTCCATTCGTGATGGTAAATTTCAAGTTATTGCCTATGGTAACCACTCATTAACAGTTGCAATAGCTTTCATCCAAATTTTTCATCGGTGGATAATTTCTGTCGAAGATGTTCCGTCAGTTTCGGGCAGAGTAGAAATTATTTGAGGGTAAATCTAGAGAATAGGAGAAGTGATGAAACGTTTTCAATAAGCCGTCTAACAATGTAAGCGTTGTATTATAATATAGAACTTGTGCGCTGGCGCAGTATCCTGGTAGAGCCTTTTACAAGTTTTCCATTCCTTTTTGCTTTAGAAGCATCACTAAACTTCAGAGTTAGATTAGAGTAATAGTTTCCGGTAATAGTGGATTCCCGATGAAAATAATCAATACATTTTTGTTGAAACTGTAAAAAAACACACAACCGCAACTAAAAACATGGGTTTTTCTCGTTCCTCGAACAATCCTTGATTAAATGCTTTTCCACGCACTTAACACAATTGGGGGTTTTGTTGCAGTAGTTTTTGGTATACCTGACATCTAGTACATTGTGGAAAGTCTCTTTTTTTGTATGGATGTTCAAAAGTTACGTCATAATACCATCAGGAACCTCGAACTTCGAAGGAAAAACCTCGAACAATACCAATTTAGCAATACCCAACAACATCAAAAATCGTCTGTACAAGTGCAGCAGCTAAACAATAATTTAAAAAACATATTAACTAACTTAATGAGTACAATGGACACCATCCTAAACCTCCTGACAGTCCTCATCTCCAATAGGGTCAAGTCTAAACATGGCAAGAACTCAAAACTTTTTTAATCGATCACAACATAGATGTAATTCTGGTATCAGAAACACATTTTATAGACAAGATCATCTATTAAACATGAACAACTCGACTCATTTAAACAAGAACGTATATTGCGATGTCCGAAACTGACCACCACGTCAATAGAAATGATAACGTCACGATTTGAAATTTTGTTTATCAAGAAAGAGCACATGACTTATTTGTTCAAACGTAAAAGTTTTATCTGATACCAAAAATTTAGTTTAACGTCATAAATTTATATGAAGAAAGTATCACGGAACGAAATAACAAAATAAATTCAAAAATGCAACGTTTTAATTTCTGTTAATAAAAATGTTTGTTAAAAATTATAAATTTAATTAATAATAAGAAATGTAATTTGAAATCAAAATAATTGTTCAAGGTTAGTTTATAAAAATGTGTTAAAACGTAGAATCTTAAAATAAGAATAATTTACACTTATCGGAGTGCATCGCAAATTCAATGTATCACAAATGGGAAAGACATTTTCTTCAAAAGTTTACTGGAAAATCACAGGAGATGCAAGTACTTTAATTTAATCTGAAACATAAAAATTTTATTAAAATTTGATAAGTCATATTGGGCTTGAGCCGAACCTGCAAAATTATAACGTAAATAAATTTGATTTTATTTCGACCAGAGAAAAAATCACATTTGCCTTGAAGAACACAGGTAACGATGGTAAAACAATTGATGAAAAAAGTTGTTGATTTAGATTCGATAAATGGTGTGTGAAATTGTGCGTGCTCCGCTAAAAATTATATTAATCAAGAAATTACAAAGAAATTCATCAAAAAAGATTAGTAATCATAAAAAATATTGTACTTACGTATTTGGAAAGTCAAAGTGATAGAAGATTGTGAAAAATCACGATTATTTTTGAAAAAAACTTAATTACAACACGAGGCAAAATCAACACACAAGAAAGTTGCATCTAAAATTATTTCGCCCATCGAAGGTCATCCACTGAGTGCAAGTGAACAGTTTAATGGTACATGAACCCAGCAAACAGAAATACCCTAGATCATTAAAGGTACCGTTCCATTAAGAATTATTTTAAACTTAAAAATTAGTGAAAATTTGCGATTAACTTTACACGTGCATTAATCCGTTCCGAATTTATTAAATAAGATATTTGTCAACTAGCATAAGGGTTTTATTACATTTAATTTATTTACTATTTTTTTTTTTTTTTTTATTTATTGTTTTTAAAGGTGCGTCAACTTCTAAGGTTATTAGCACCTGTGTATGTACATTATATTATTTACATTATATTTTTATTTCTAATTTTTGTATGTAGTTTATTGTGTGTTGATTGTTGTCCTTTTCTGGATTGAGTGCTTCTTCAATTTGATTTGGTAATTTGGTGCTGATTCTTTGCAATTCGAGTCCTGGGCATTCGATAAGGATATGTGAAACTGTCAAGATTTCGTCGCATGTGATGCAGATAGGAGGTGGTTCTTTTGTGAGTCTGTATGTATGTGTTGCCGCAGTATGGCCCAATCTTAATCTTGTTATTATTACTTCGTCCTTTCTACTAAGTTTTGTTATGCTTGATTGATGCCATGGTTTGATGGATTTTTTAATATCTTTTAGTTTTTGTCTTGAAATAGACCATTCAGTTTGCCATTTTTGGTAGATGTTCGCTTCTAAGATATTTTGGGCGTCATTTAGTAGTAATTTTTTTTTTCGCTTTTGCTTCTGGATTGGTTAGTGCATTTTTTGCTGATTTATCTGCTGCTTCGTTTCCTAGTATTCCTACATGAGATGTTACCCATAAAAATGACACATCTATTCCTTTTATCTCTAGCTGTTGAAGAGAATGGTATATTTTGTTGACGATTGGATTTGTGGGGTTTGTTTTCCTGATCATTTTTAATGAGCTGATTGAGTCGGTAATAATTAAGATTGATTTCCTTTGTCTGTTCGTATTTAGGGAATATTTCAGTGCTTCGTGTATGGCTGTAATTTCTGCTGCACTTATTGACGAACCTTTTGGTAATCTGTATTGATTTTCCGTTTCATCTGTTAAGAAAGTACATCCCACCAGTTCCCCCCGTTTGGAGGCATCTGTGTAGATTTCCAAATGGTGTTTGTGTTTATCATAGGATTTCTGGGCAGACCAAAATTTATTTTCGGCAAAAACCTACATACAGACTTTATTATTATTAGAAACATTCAAAAACAGCATATCTTACCCCCCCTTATAACTATTATACGCCTGGTATGATATCTAGCAAATGTTATCATTATCTACAATGAATAATTAGTTTTCATATTAATTAATTTGAGCAACACTAAAAACTGCATTAAACACTTTTCAGAACTAAAATGCTCAAAATTTTACACTATTCTACAATCCACACAGTGGTGGCGTTAGGGATGGCCTAGAGTCTGTCAATCATTTTTCGTGATTACCTTCCCTCCATGAACTTGGGCTGGATCCACTCTTGGTAACATAACTAAAAATAATGAAAAAAAGTTAGGATTTTTGCATAAATTTCGTTTGTCATATTGGATATGGAAGGGTACCCGAAGTTTATTCGAAAGTTACATATTATTTTTCCCTTCTGTAAATAATAAGTATTTTCTTTATATTGATACTAGATGATACCCCGTCCGAGGACGGGCAGCTAGAAGGACGGGCAGCTACCCAAGGTCATATGGCTTTTGGATTGCACTGAGAGCTTTCCTTAATCTTCATTCAACTTAAGTTACCTTGGGTAGCTGCCCGTCCTTCTAGCTGCCCGTCCTCGGACGGGGTATCATCTAGTTTAAAATAAGTAAAAAAATTTTAAATATTGATTAAGTTTAATTTAATTTAAAAAAATATATGTAAGTTTTTTGTTTATTTATTTAATGTTGTTCTCATCTCTTATTATAAAAGGCCAAGTCCTTCCTTCCTTCTGTCTGTCCCACGGAAATACCCGAAGCAAACCGAACCGAACGCATAACGGATAATTTCATAACCAATCGGATAAACGTATCATCGTATCATCGGATCAACGTATCATCGGATCAACGTATCAACGTATTTAAATTTCCTATATAGGTGAAAAATCTCTTATTATAAAAGGCCAAGTCCCTCCTTCCTTCCTTCCTTCTGTCTGTCCCACGGAAATACCCGAAGCAAACCGAACCGAACGCATAACGGATAATTTCATAACCAATCGGATGAACGTATCATCGTATCAACGTATCATCGGATCAACGTATCATCGGATCAACGTATCGCATGGGACCGAGCGTCAGCAGCTTGCCGCGATTGAGTTTCTTCTAAAGTTTCACGTTGTTGACGTATCGCATGGGACCGAGCGTCAGCAGCTTGCCGCGCTTGAGTTTGTTCCAAAGTTTCACGTTGTCGACGTATCGCATGAGACCGAGCGTTAGCTTGTCGCTGTGATCGAAGCTGTTCTTCTGTGTTATTAGCTCTTGTACGTGCTTTTCTCTCACGATTCAATCGTCGTCGCTTTGCAGCAGGATTTTCAAAATTTTCATTATCCATTATGGAAGTTCACATAATGCTTTTTTGGAAATAGACTTACCTATATAGACAAAATGATACGATGATACGTTGATCCGATGATACGTTGATACGATGATACGTTGATACGATGATACGTTGATCCGATGATACGATGATACGTTGATACGATGATAAGTTGATACGATGATACGTTGATACGATGATACGTTGATACGATGATACGTTGATCCGATGATACGTTGATCCGATGATACGTTGTGCGTTCGGATCGGTTCGGTTTGCTTCGGGTATTTCCGTGGGACGGACAGAAAGAAAGAAAGACTTGGCCTTTTATAATAAGAGATTTTTTGGGTTTAGGAAATATTTGGGGTGAAAACTTTTGAAATAGACACACAAGATATTTTTTGCAAACAAGAGGTGGAACCCACAGGTAAATTTTGAATCAGGGCCCACGATTTGATGAGAGAGGGGGGGCTGATCCCCAAACGCATGACAACCCAATCATATCGCAATGCATTCTAATAAACCCTTTGGGTCTGCCCTTTATGCTAAGTTTGAAAATCACAAGCGTTAATCATATTATTTAAATTGTAAAAACCGGTGGTACCAACTAAAACTTTATCTACTATATAAGTACCATTATGTTTACTATATGAATACAACTATATCAACCATTTCTTAAAGTAAACATATCAAGCTCCGTACAGTTTATTGCAATTTAAAAAGGGAAAAACAAAATAATAAAAGGTAAATTAAATTTTGTTCTTAATTTTCGTATTTTAATTTTGATTTGAGTACTCACTTGAACGAAATTATAATAAAATAGCCTATTTATAAATTTTTTTTTAATTGGATTTTTATTTTTACAGATGTCTGACGTAGAAACCTTTGCCTTTCAAGCCGAAATTTCTCAGTTAATGAGTTTGATTATCAATACATTCTATTCGAATAAAGAAATTTTTTTGAGAGAATTAATTTCGAACTCATCTGATGCTTTGGACAAAATTCGTTATGAATCGCTAACCAATTCATCAAAGTTAGATGCCGAAAAGGATTTGTATGTCAAAATTATTCCTAACAAAGAAGATGGCACCGTGACTATTATCGATAGTGGAATAGGTATGACCAAAGCCGATTTGATTAACAATTTGGGTACCATCGCCAAGTCTGGAACGAAAGCTTTCATGGAAGCTTTACAAGCCGGTGCCGATATTGCTATGATTGGTCAATTCGGTGTAGGGTTTTACTCAGCCTACTTGATTGCCGATAGGGTGACCGTAATTTCCAAACATAACGACGACGAACAATACGTTTGGGAATCAAACGCTAATGGTAGCTTCACCATTAAGAAAGACAACAGCGAACCATTGGGCCGTGGTACTAAAATCATCCTCCACATCAAGGAAGATCAAACCGAATTTTTGGAGGAAAACAAAATCAAAGAGGTGGTCAAAAAGCACTCACAATTTGTCGGTTACCCAATCAAATTATTACTCGAAAAGGAACGCGAAAAGGAATTGGAAGATGATGATGTTGAAGAAGGAGAAAATGATGGTGATAAACCTACAATTGAAGACGTGGGAGCAGATGATATTGAAAATACCGATAAAAAGAAAAAAACAATCAAGGAAAAGTACATAGATGAGGAAGAGTTAAATAAAACGAAACCGCTTTGGACTCGTAATTCTTGTGATATTAGCCAAGAAGAATATGGAGAATTCTATAAATCGTTAAGCAACGATTGGGAAGATCATTTGGCCGTTAAACACTTCAGCGTCGAAGGTCAACTGGAATTTCGTGCCCTTTTATTCTTGCCCCGTCGCATGCCGTACGATCTTTTCGAAAACAAGAAACGCAAAAATAACATTAAGTTGTACGTCAGGAGAGTATTCATTATGGATAACTGCGACGAACTTATTCCCGAATATTTGAACTTCGTTAAAGGCGTAGTGGATAGCGAAGATTTACCTTTGAACATTTCACGAGAATCTTTACAACAAAATAAGATCCTTGCAGTTATCCGCAAGAATCTAGTGAAAAAATGTTTGGACTTATTTGAAGAATTGGTTGAGGATAATGAAGGCTATAAGACATTCTACGAACAATTCTCGAAAAATTTGAAACTAGGAATTCATGAAGACGCGCAAAATCGTTCCAGGATCGCAAATTTGTTGCGTTATCACACATCCGCTAGTGGTACCGAAACTTGTTCTTTAAAAGAATATGTAAGTCGTATGAAGGAAAACCAAAAACAAATCTACTACATAACCGGTGAGAGCAAGGACCAGGTCAGCAATTCATCGTTTATCGAAGGCTTGAAAAAGCGTGGATTGGAAATTATTTATATGACCGAACCAATCGACGAATTTGTAATCCAACAATTGAAGGACTACGATGGCAAACAATTGATGTCGGTTACTAAAGAAGGTTTGGAGTTTCCAGAGGGAGAAGATGAGAAAGTAAAACGTAAACACGATGAAGCTAAATTCGAAGGATTGTGTCAAATCATGAAAAGTATTTTGGATAGCAAAGTTGAAAAGGTTGTGGTGTCAAATAGTTTGGTCGAATCGCCAACTTGTATTGTAACTTCTCAGTATGGATGGACAGCCAACATGGAACGCATCATGAAAGCTCAAACATTACGTGACACTTCTACCGCTGGTTACATGGCCGCCAAAAAGGTTTTGGAAATTAATCCAGATCATCCAATTATCGAAACTTTAAGATCGAAATGTGAAGTTGAGAGAAACAGTAAAGCTGTTCAAGATTTAGTCGCATTATTGTTCGAAACTTCTTTGCTAGTTTCATCTTTTACGTTGAACGAACCACAAGTTCACGCTTCCCGTATTTATAGAATGATTAAATTGGGTTTAGGCATCGAAGAAGATGACATTGTGGATATTGATGAAATTCCTAGTGCCGAAGATGTTTCAGTTGACATGGATAACGAATATGCTTCGAGTATGGAGGAAGTTGATTAGATCTAATATTTCTATAAATTCATTTACTTTCTTCGTGAGTATCTTGGAGCATCTGAATTATTTTGAAATTTATGAAATTGTTGGAATTTTTTTAAATTTTTTGAATTTGTATTAAACAATAAATAAATTTTTAAGAGAATTCTTGTTTGGATGAAAATTCTTTTTTTAAATTATCGTTAGATTTCGGCTACAATATATTCGAATAACAATAAAAAAATTTACTGAATTAAAACTGATTAATTTCATTTACTTCATAAGTAATTTAGGTCAAAATACACTTGACTGAAAACTAGAAAATGCACATTCGTGGTTTTGGCATAAGGGGGACGATATTAAATCAGCCCTTTAAAGAAAATGAAAACAGGAAATTAGTTTTTCTTTCAAAGGGATTGGATTTTCAGAAAAGTTTACTACACGTTTTCCACCAGTAATTCAGAAATCGTCAACCGTTATTCAGATTTGTCAATTAATATTCAGAAATCGTCAAAGGTTATTCAGATTTGTCAATTGATATTCAGAAATCGTCAACCGTTATTCAGATTTGTCAATTGATATTCAGAAATCGTCAATTTTAATTTAGAAACCGACAAATGAAAATTAGAATGAAATGCAAAAGTGCTGCTATGCTGCTATCATCTTCTACCCATGAAACAATCACATCGATTTGATCATTTGCGAGAGATTTTGGTTTTGTGTCTCCTCTATGAAACATGTCATCACGTCCAGATCGCACCCAGTGGTATGCTGTTTTATATGCTACTAGCTGGCACGGGCGGCATTCGCCGCCCTTAGCCATCTAGACCCAGAATAGATCCGAGAAGGCCATAGTTGTTCGGCATTCGGCCTCACAGGGGGAGGACCATAATAGATCCGCGAAGGCCATAGTTGTTCGGCCTTCGGCCTCACATGGCGGACCATAATAGATCTGTGAAGGCCATAGTTGTTCGGCCGTCGGCCTCACAAGGCGGACCATAATAGATCCGTGAAGGCCATAGTTGTTCGGCCTTCGGCCTCACAGGGCGGACCATAATAGATCCGTGAAGGGCATAGTTGTTCGGCCTTCGGCCTCACAGGGCGGACCATAATAGATCCGTGAAGGCCATAGTTGTTCGGCCTTCGGCCTCACAGGGCGGACCATAATAGATCCGTGAAGGCCATTGTTGTTCGGCCTTCGGCCTCACAGAGCGAACCATAATAAATCCGTGAAGGCCATAGTTGTTCGGCCTTCGGCCTCACAGGGCGGACCATAATAGATCCGTGAAAGCCATAGTTGTTCGGCTTTCGGCCTCACAGGGCGGACCATAATAGATCCGTGAAGGCCATGGTTGTTCGGCCTTCGGCCTCATAGGGCGGACCATAATAGATCCGCGAAGGCCATAGTGTTACAAAATATTTTCCTATTTCGCAACATAAATTTGAATTTATTAGATTTGAATTAACACCCTATGCGCCACCTCTCCTTCGTTCTTGCAACGAACGAGATAGTACGAGAAATAGACGCGCGCCGGCTACAATAATCTAACTTTTGGCTTGGAAGTGCGACGAGGCAGGTCGATATTATTGATCGCGTGTGTAATCGATGATTTTTTAGTCGATTCTCGTTGCAAAATTAGTCGTACGCAGTAGTTAATCTCACCGTCATTACGGATTTTGTGATAAAAGTGCGTAACGTAATTAATTTCGGCCAGTTCGTACCATTTTGGGATACCACAATTTTTTGTATCTATCAAACACATTTTGTCAAGTGGGCTGGCGCAGTGTTACCAACCAATTTTTGTTGGTGATAAATAATCTGGTGATTATTTTTGACAACCGGCCTTGTTGTCATTTAGATATTGATTATTGTTATCAATCAATATATTAGTCAGTAAATGATCGTATATTTTCTGGACGATCATATGGTTATCGTTGGACTATTTAAGTGTACCAATCCATCCACGCAGCTGAGTGACGCCATTCTACCTTCGTTTTCCTGCCAAAACCTGTTGATCGAGACTTCACGTCGGTGGACTGCTTTCGAGGACTCTAGATTGGAGCCATTTCTATTCAAAACCAACCACCGCCTACCCATACAAGGAGTCTGCTGTCACCTTACCAGTTGTAAACTTACTACGAGCTCGAGTAAGGTATTTATATTTTCTTGTTTGGATTTTGGTGGTATTTTGGTGCATTCACTGAAGCTAATCTTTTATTGGCGGGGCCACCCTTCTGGTCTCCCCGTATTGTTGTCACCCTTGACGTGCCGTTTATTCAATACAGCTAACGTGCATACAATTATTAGCACGCCACGGCCACATAAGTTTTGTCGTTGTCGATTTAATATTATTAAATCTTGTTATTTACATAGTGTTTTATTTCGACGAAGCGTATCCTCATTACTTTTCAGCATTGCACGGAGTGGAATCCACGATCCTCGCTTCCAGCTATAGCGAGCTAGTTTACACGTACATCAGGGTTACCACGCAATATAAGTAGGGCGGTCTATCCTTCTGCGTGGTACGTTTTCTTTCTGGGCCGTTCCCTCATTAGGAACGGGGAGAAGGGAAAACGTGTCAATAGTTGTTCGGCCGTGGGCCTCACAGGACGGACCATAATAATAACTGGAAAATTCGGTTGAGATCGGTCCAAGGGTATATCCTATACCCTATACTATACTATAATGTTGGCAAACACGTGTTTTGTTCACCATCTAGCGGAAGCGTAGTATAGGGTGATTCACCGTAGTATAGGGTGATTAACCGTAGTATAGGGTGAATCAATAAAAAATCGAAAAACGCGAATAACTTTTTTCCCCGCGCAAATTTTTTTTCCATTTATGCACGAATAGTTGCGCCTGGACCTACAGAATAACTGTGCAAAATTTGGTTGAGATCGGTCCAAGGGTGTAGGAACGTTCAGGCCAGCCCGGCCCTGTAAGTAAGTAAGGGTTTGTTAACTGGGTTAAGTACCCAGGTAACTGGGTACTTAATCTAAGGGTAAAGTATACAGTGTATCAATAAAAAATCGAAAAACGCGAATAACTTTGCTCCCCGCGGGAATTTCTTCTCCATTTATGCACGAATAGTTGCGCCTGGACCTACAGAATAGCTGTGCAAAATTTGGTTGAGATCGGTCAAAGGGTCTAGGAACGTATAGCGAACAAACAAACACGCAGACAAGCTGTTCTATATATTTAGATGTTTAAAGTTTTAGCTAAAACAGTCCAGTCGTCCGTCACCTCGGTTAGCACAATTTACAATTCTTTGACGATCTTCTCTTGAATTTGTTTGGTATTTTACCCTTTCCGTCACTTCGTTGCCTGTCAGAGAAGTTTCGCAAACAGGACAAGTACCATCCGGCAGATTAATTATATGATTTGCGCACTTTGCGTGAATTAGATCTTTCTGGTTTCGCACAGTTTTGCAATCAACACAGAATCATAACATTCAAATTTTTAGAAAAAAAACACAACTGATGCTTTAATTGAGCTGAACATTTGACACTTTCTGAATTTCATTTAGTACTTTCTAATTTTCATTTGTCGGTTTCTAAATTAAAATTGACGGCTTCAGAATATCAGTTGACAAATCTGAATTACAATTCACAATTTCTGAATATCAGTTGACAAATCTGAATTGAAATTCACGATTTCTGAATATCAGTTGACAAATCTGAATTACAATTCACGATTTCTGAATATCAGTTGACAAATCTGAATTACAAATCACGATTTCTAAACAGCAGGTGAGGTTTTCTGAATTACTTCTGGAAAAGGTGTAGTATGTTTAGCCTAAGTCACCATTGTCAAAACCGCCCGGAGCAGTCCGGGAGCGGAGCGGAGGCTCCGGAGGTAGGTTTTGACAATAAAACAACCTTCAAATCTAATGCACACCTAAATTACAATTTCTTATAAGTATAATAAATTATTTTATAATTAAGTGTTTTATTTAATTTCATATCTTCTTTCTAAGTATGTTAGGTATTACCTGTAATCCGACTTGAGTTCGGGACTGGGACTGTTTTATAAAATTAAAAAGATGCTCCCATATGACGTCTATGAAATAATCAAATCTTCTGTTAGTAACTGACACTTTCTTATCAGATATAGAGCAGAAACTACAGGAATATATCCAATTGAGGCTGGAGTACCGCAAAGTAGCGTCCTGGGCCCGTTGTTATATCTGCTCTATACATAGAACTTCCCAACAATAGAACATATCACCACGGCCACTTTTGCGGATGACACGGCTTACATGGCATCCCACACCAATCTTAGGACTGCCTCGGAATTCCTACAGATAAATTTGAACAACATGGAAAAGTGGTTACCTAAAAGAGTGGAAAATGAAAGCAAACAAGACAAAGTCGACACAAGCGACAATCGTTATTTTCAAATTCGACAAGATGATGAAGTTTCAAACATTTGCCCTATAAGATTATGAGTTCCGCAAAGAAATGTGATTGGACCATTACTGTATCTGTTTTTTACTTACCTGTTACAGATCTTACGAAAACAGCAACATTTATCGACGATATTCACTACTATCACATCAACAGACGAAAACCCTACCAATGCATCACAAAATATTCAAATATATTTTTTACTTTTGCAGGAGTGGCTAAACAAATTTACTATTTACAATAATAAGAGAGACCAGGCAGGCCCATAGCCATGGGAAGGGGGCATTGGAGTTACATGCCAAAAAGATTTTTGAAGGGAGTCCGAAACTCCCAAATTTACTCTTGCCCTAAAATTGGCGCTCCTGTATGTATAACCCCCGAGTACCTGCCCTACCCTACAAAAACCTGGTTACGGGGCTGAGGTCAGGGTAAAGAATGTGATTGATTAATTTCATAAATAATAAATTAATGAGACAAAAAGGTAGTTAAAGAGTTAATGTGCGAATAATTAAATTAAATCATAGTTAAAATTTACTGTAGTGTTTTAAAAATGTTAAGAAGTGAATATTAAATTATGAATTCACCTAAAATACAGAAATAGAAATGCACATTTGACCCAGTAGGTATTTAATAAAAAATGTGATCAGTTAACGAGACTTCCTTCAGGAACTTGATTGAATCAAATCAACAAGCATAAAATTTTTGGATATTTTTAGTAACTTTAATTATCTTTATTGTCCACGGTATTTATTTGATCAGTGAGAACAGGTGGGACTGCTTCAGAACTATACATTCCTCATATGGATCAATTTTCACCATAAAAATTGAATTTTCAAATTATTTTTGTATTATTTTGAACAAACATTTAAATTTGTATTTAGTATGAATTTTAATTTTTTTTTTAAAAACAGAATTTATTATTTATTTGATCATTAATTAAATAAATCCGATAAATAAAAAATCTTTTACAATTTTTAATTATAGTCGAGCATGCGATCTATTAATCTACATATTAAGTAAATGAATAATCTACAAGTAACCGTTTGAACCAATAATTGCTTCAGGACCGCATCCAGAATTTTATGAATCGAAAAATAAGCAAATTATTAACAAAATCCAAAAATAATTTCAATAATTAATAAAGTTTAAACAACTGTAATATATTTAGGTGCTGAACTTTATTAATTATTTGTTTATTTTGCAAACTTGTAGATTTTTCGCCTACTTATGTAGATTAATAAATCGCATGCTTGACTACAATTAAAAATTGTAAAAGATTTTTTTTTTATATAAATTATCTCGAATTGATTATGAGTAAGAAAAATTAATGTAGTTCAAGCGCCTGACGGAGTTGGCGAATTATTTCTACTAATGATTAATTTTTTTTCTATTCTATTTTCTTCTTTCTACCTTATTCTATATCTGATCCACTACCAGATATTTTTAGTTTTTGAAAGTGCTATTTTCTTAAATTTAAAAATTTAGAAAATTTTTTGAAAAAAATATAAACTTCAGGGTTGATATTTGATATATAAACATAACAGGTTTTTTCACCTCTAAAAAATTAACTAACGGACTTTTTTCAAAAGGGATGTAAAAAGTAAAGCTGTAATTTCACCATTTAGGATTACATTTGGGCAAAGAGAATTGGATGAAAATATAAATGTTATAATGAGCAATCTTGAAACCCGTTTCTTTAACAATTTTTTTTTAGTTTCCACAACCCTTCAAAACAAATATGGCCGCCATACGAAAACAATTAGCTCGTAACAGAAAATTTAGTAACGTGGTTCTTCGTATTATTATTCTGGGATCTAAACATTGCGTTATTTGAAGATGTGGCAATAATTATGCCTACTCATAGACTTCTAAATAATGAAATTGTTATTCTTGTGCTCAAAGATGTCGATCATGGTAAACATCCCAAGTACATCTAACTTGATAGCTATCGCACTAATTAAGTATTATTGGAGTGCTGGAAAATGCCCAATAAATATTATATGTGACAGCTTTAATTTGATTGCGCTTCTAGTTCACATCAATTTTGTAATATTAAGAAAATTGACTGCAATTGTATCATTGGATAGCAGTATGAGTAAATCAAACAGTGCTTTTAAAAATTGAATTGAATACGGAAAGGATGTTAAATATGAAAATGAGTAAAACAAATAACGAGACTGATGATTCTGCGATGACAATCGCTATAAAAGAGTAAAATGTATAGAGCAATACCATCCAAATTTCAATTTGCGATTGAAGGTAAAATAAAGAATCTAAAAGTTATATGCTACTATTACCTTAAATCTGTTTCAATCAATTAAATCGAATATAGTATTTCTTTATCCGTTAATATCAGATTTAAAACACTTCGACAAATTCCTTCGATTATTTTTCGATCAAAATGAACTTAGTGTTCCATTGATTTAACAGTAGAAACGAATTCAAGTATATCTAAGGTATATAAAATATAGTGACAAACCAATACACGTGTTTAGTGTAAGAATAAATTAATATTTTCATATCATTTGCATGCAATGCTTCGTTAAACTCAAACGCAGTCAGCGCCTACGTGTTGATGTAGAAATTGTCATCTCTGAGTTTCTAATTGGTCTAAAATAGTCTAAATTAATCCGAATTATAATAACTCTCGGCTATTAGCCTATTTTATTTTTAACAGAGAGACTAATTACTTCAAAGCTTACTCTATAAAATACCTCTACGATTAATGCCTGAGCGTCAGATCAAGCTGGAACATAATCAAACACAAACACCACACTAAGGTTTCAAACTTCACTTTTAGTTTAACTTGGAGACACTATACATTTTAAATGACTGTCTACAGGTTCCATATTTACATATAGTTAAACGAAGATTAAAATTTAAACCTGATTTGCCATAATTGATTCTAATATAAGTAGATAATGATTATTATAAGGAGTAACATATTCAATCAAAATTTAAAAATGAATAAGTTAATTAAATAATAACAATATTTTCATGAGCTTGCAGCAATGGCTATTGCTATAATCGTAAATGCTTTAATTAATTAATAATGGTTTTGATATTTATTGTTTAATAAACTTGTTAATTTTTAAATTTTAATTTAAAATTAATAAAACTAATCTGGAGGCGTCAAATCACACGATCTTGGAGGCCAATTGATAGGATCATTTCTTGAAGTAATGTTGTCATCAAATTGTCCTTTCAATAAATCGATGGTTTCGGTTACTGTGTGTCACGTAGCACCATCCTGTAGGAACCATAAGTTGTCGATGTTTACCTCTTGGATTTTTGGAAACAAAAATGTATTGGGTATGTGTCGATATCTCACACCATTCACCGTAACGGTAGCTCTTTCCTCATTTCGATAGAAATATGGACCGATGATACCGTTGGCGTGTATTCCACACCAAACAGTCAATTTTAATGGATGCAATGGAGTCTCAAGATAATGTTCCGGATTGGTCTCAGTCCATATACGGCAATTTTGCTTATTCACATACCCATTCAACCAGAAATGTGCCTCGTCACTGAACAAAATCTGGCGGTAAAAAAATGGATCCACTTCCAATTGGATGTAAGCCCAATCTGCAAACGCACGACGGAATCGATGATCATTAGGCTTCAATTCTTGAACGAACTGGATCTTGTAATGATGTAAACCAAGATCTTGATGTAAAATTTTCCATGTAGTA
Source organism: Podabrus alpinus (assembly GCA_932274525.1). Lineage (NCBI taxonomy): Eukaryota > Metazoa > Arthropoda > Insecta > Coleoptera > Cantharidae > Podabrus > Podabrus alpinus. The sequence goes on along the minus strand of OW026451.1, from coordinate 129,572,987 downwards.
TGTAGTGAACAGACAAAGCCCAAGTTGTTAAGCACGAAGGCGAATTGAAATGTTTGGGTTCTCTTGCACACTTTCACTCACAGAAGCGATAGTTTCCTCGGTACGCACATTTCTTTGTCTTGTTGGTGGTCTTACATCATGCAATGAAGAAGTGGTACGAAATTTATCCATCACCGCACCAATAGCCTGCTCAGAAGGTCGATTATGTCGACCATAAAATGGGCGAAGAGCTCTATAAGTTTCGCGAACGGAACTCTGACATTAAAAATAAATTTCCACAATTTCGTAGCGTTGTTCAAGTATTAATTTATTCGTGATTAAATGGCAAACTAAATATCTAAGAAAACACCCTATAGTATAATACATAATTATATGATTGACTGAATTACAGAAAATATCGATTATTTAAAAAACAGCGCGTTTGTTTATCTCCTGGAGATAAAAAAAATAAGTAATTTTTCACCTTTTGCTTACAAAAACCTTTTTGTTCTCTTCAATGAGTGAAATAAGTGGATTATTAAAAATAAAATAAAAATGTGTTAAATTTTTTACCTCTTTTTATGAGTAATCTCAAGCACAATGTGTTCTATAAATCAAGTAATACATTGTTCCCTGCCAGATAATCTAATCCTATAAACTAATTTTAGTGTTTCAAACATATTTTATAATTTTTTACACACGTTACCTACTTAAATTAATATTTCCGTGTTTATTCAAAATCTTCTATTCATTACTAATAATGGTCTTAATATTAGTTCAACCGTCAATAGTTATTTAACGGTAATATTTACAGCGAACGAAAAGAAAGATTTTTCCGAAAACTCGATTTTGAGTTTTTCAAGATTGCGGTCAATAGGGTACTTGATATGATTTTGTAATAGGTACACAAAAGGTAGACAATACCGGATGTATTATAATAATAAATGTTACTTTTGTTTTAGAGCCCAAAAGAAAAGCTTCAGTGCTCCTGCTTAGAATACCCTTGATACGTACTAGAAAAACTCGACTAAAAATCCAATAATTAAATTAATTCTTAAAATAAATTCAATGGATCTTGTTGTCAATTTACCTTTTTTCTGTCATCGATCTTTCAACCCTTATAATTCTTCGGAACGAGATACATTTGTTTTTTCAACAAACCGAAACTATCTTAATAAGTTGCTTTTAATCTCTGAAAACGACCATTTATCTTATTTTCATTGATCGCTCTCTTGAAACTTATATTTCTATCCCTCAGCTCCATAAAAATAATTCATTTTTTCAAAGGAACTATTTAATTGGTATAATAAATACCATAAAATTTATTCTAAAAGTTTCGAGAACTTGAATGGACTATGAAATTCTTTATAGTGTTAATAGTGCGATAGATATTGTTACAATAAATAAATGAACATTTGAAGATAGCAGTAAACACTGCTGAAAACTTATTATAAAAATAATTTTGATTTATTGTTTAATGAACTGGTTAATTTTTAAAGTTTAATTTAATATTGTTAAAATTAGCACATATTTATATAGATATTAGGGTGGTCGTTATTTTTTGAGGTCTGATTGAATTTTAATCCTACCGCCCCCAAAAAGGCCCCAAATAAGAGGAAATTGAAATAGGTTCATAGAAATTTTAGTTACATAAAATAGTGCATGTGTGCAAAATAACAAAGAAATGCTCATTTTAAACTTGTGCCCCTTTACCCCCACATGCCGGAATGTTCAGGTTCTATTTCGGCTCCAGAGTAAATCTTAACTGATAATCATCTGTTACAAGATCGTTTATTCACAAGCATATAGTCAATTTATTTCATGTTAAGAATCATGAATTCTTTTTCTTTTCAAACAGTTTTAACCTCTGAAACCTATGAAACAATATCTGTCCTCACTATCTCTAATGAGAAGGTAGCTCGGAACAGATAATGTCCAGGCAGAAAGTAAATTCCTACTTTATTTGCGTGGGTCCCTGATGGTAGGTATAAGCCAGCTCGATCTAGCGGCGGCGAGGCAGTGGGTCGTGTCAAATGAACGCCCCGAAGAAAATATAAACCAACAATTAGATGTTCGTTGCTGGAAGGCGATGACATAAGCGATGTCGGATGGAAATTGCGTTAGCCAACCAGGACCAGTACAGTGGCAAAGACATTGCCACCAAGAACACTCCCCAAAATCAATCAACGGAACGTTCGAGTGGTCATTAAAAATCCCACAAACGGTGGAACCACAAACGAACTTCCAACAATTAAATCAAGCGGAAGCGACCCCGATGAAACGCAACACCTTGTACGTTGGTCGCACATCGCTGCCTTCTTCTTTCCCATTTCTTGTGCCCAAACCGTACCCACCAACAAAATCACAGTATTTTCCTTTCCCAATCTTAGCATTTATATCTCTCATGATTATTGTCATTTCATATTTATTAATCTGTTGGTGATTTGTAAAAGCATTCTATTTTCTTATCTAGTTTATCAGAGGTGGGAGCATACATTTGAATGATATTTAATTTCACTGGTGTACTATTAATTTGGATGACCATCATTATTTACTCCAAGAAACGGTTTACTCCCGGAGTGGATGGACTGGTGTGGCCTCAGGATAGTGCCGGAAAAAACCGAAGCCCTTCTTCCAAATGGAAAAAGTGAAAATTCGCTACCTAAAATTCGTTTTTAAAAGAAATATCATCTGTCGCAAGATACGCTGGTCAGTTTGGGGGTTACGCTGGACAAGAGGATGGTGTTTATGAGCACCTGAAGAAGACCGCCAGCGGGGCGGGTGCTCCTAGCACCGTCCTTTCGAGGCTGATGACCAATTTGAAAGGGCTGCTAGAAAGCAAGATGAAATTACTCGGCGCGTTGGTACACTCAGGTATACCCATATGGTATGAAGCTATGTACACTGAGCTGTACTGTACCGCACTATTTAAAGTGCAAAGGAGGACCTCGCTAAGAGTTGTTGTTCTTGCACAGGGATTACACCTGGAAAGCCCTATATTTTCTTCTTTTACAGGATCTCGATCAATTGAATCAAGATGTGATCGTCGCCTGTGGGTATCTGAAGTAGTGTCCAAAGAAGTAGCATTTACATTTTTCCCAGCCAAACCTTATACTATTAATATTAAAATAAAAATCGGGCTCAAATAGAATGAAAAACCAGGGTTTATTTTCATTCATTTTGAGCCTCTTTGAGGAGTGCGACAGGACCCTCAAAGGGGTTTATTTTGTCTCAAAGAGGCAAAATAATTCGTACAGACCCCAAATTAGTAACCCTATAAGTACAGTATATAACGTTATTAGTAGATCATTTTAGTTGGCGATTTTCATAAGAAATAATTGGTTATTCTTCTCACATTTTTACAAATCGATCAATCTATTTAATTGCAACCGTTGTTCTTAGAGATTAATCTGTTCGATTTGGATTGATCGTCTCACTTCGAGTACGCATCTTTCCATGAAGTCATCGGCATCCGTTTTATTGGAATAGCCCCCGCGAAAATTACTATGCAATTTTTTGTACGAACAAACCAGGATTAGTTGCATTGGGGTTTAACTATTCAACTTGCTTTCCTAATTTTACTTTTTACATGTTTTATGTTTGTATGCATACTAGATATTTGAATTTAAAATACACCACCCCCATCTTTTGTCTTAATTCTGTTGACATAATAAAGTACTTTTTTCTTTTCTTCCTCTTCTTTTGTTTTATCAAATTTGCCTGGCATTCAGCGACACCAGCAGATTTTACTTTTACTGAACTGCAAGACAACCACCCCAATAAAAGAAACCACGATTTGTTGCGCTCTTGACACTGAAGATTTTACTTTTAGCTAGTTTCTAGATATCAGACAGACAGATGAACGAAAATAATTAGGTACCTATATCTATCATTATCATATTAGTAAAGTTAATATCGGTAAAAAGAACCGTGTCGTGAAAATGTACGTTCTGAAAAATCCCTCTTTACTTTTATTCATAGAAATAATAGATCAAGCATAAATTTATCTAATGCCTTTAGCAATGCGTGTAAAAGATTACAGCAATTTCAAATAAAATTAATTACGGTAATTTAGTTTCAGCGTTACGCTAGACGGCAAAAAATTAATGAGGCTTGTAGAGTTCCGGCGAAAATAAAAATGGTGAAAATTTCCGTTGCATGCATTCAGAAGAATAAAAGAGTAATAGGTCGGGTTAAGGAAAACATGAAATAATGTCAATTTATTAAATACTGCAATGCGGTTTTGGTCAAGGCTATCAAACATGTCAAGGTTTTGTTGAAAATAAATTTCACAGATATTTTTAGAATATACATCAATACGGCTAATAATCAAATTTAAAACTGTAATTTATAACCTGCTAGAAGGAATATCACGAATTCATGTCCTTCGTGAGAAAGTGCAAATGGTCACGCTACAAATTTTTTACTCTGCTATAATCCGTAAAATTTTAACAAAGAACGGAAATTCTAATAAAATATAAAGATATATAATATTTATTATGATTAACCATTACACTACAGCGCAATTATTTTAAATTTATTTATTTTCTTACCGTTGGGGTGCCATTCTATTTTATCTATTTTATTAACTACATCTTTACCATCATTCAGTTTTTCAGTCCCAATTTATTTTTCAAACCAGAGGGTAAATGCAGAGATGAAAGAAATAATTTTGATTGTGTAAAATAAAGATTTCTCTCGCAACAGAAATTGAGAAAGGCCATAGCCGCATAATGTAACAATTACCATTAAAATAATAAAATTAAATGTTAGAAAATAATTCATATCTTATGAATGGCTCAACGGAATCCTTTTTAAAAAAATTGCAAAAACTTAGTTTTCTTATATTTTGTTGAATTTACCCATTGTTATTATTCGCATCGCATTCTTTTTCTATAGCCCTCTGGCGTCTAGCATTGAGCCTAGGGCTCCTCAGACCTTTCCATTTCTGCCTCGTCGTGACTGTGTCCCGCATAATTCTATTTTAATTGCGCTGCTCTGTGAATTATATTTGTCTCGCGTTTGTTGTTTTATCCATTTCTTTTTCTTTTTATATCGCAGCGTATATCATAACTCTAATCTATGAAAAAATACCAAGTGTAGTATTTTTATAGGATACAGGGGAAACCCTGGGATTGATCTCCCTGAGTGATTACCCATAGATCCAATCAACAAGTTAATAAAACACGCGACCATAATTACAGGAATTGCGAGAAAAGCCCCTATGGCGGAAACCCCGGGATTGAACCCCCTGATGTATGCAATTAAAAAATTGATAAAATACGCGACCATAATTTCGTGAATCGCAAGACCCTGCAGAAAACGTTCCGATTAAAATAATCAATGAATCAAACCGTGAATAAAATTTTGATTAATCAAACTCGGACTTCAATAATTATTGCATTATAGGGAATTTACATCACCGATGAGGGCGCTAACGTCGCGTCATAATGGCTGTTCTAATTAGTATAGCACGATATTGCACATAAGTTATTAATGCGTATTGTAGTAATATAGCTAGTCGACTGAGTTGTAATAGTGGTAAAATTCAAATTCTAACACACAATTAATTAACAAATACACGTATAAAATTTTGGGTATACTAAACGGAGTAGTTAATATTATGGACGCGTAGTGGCGCATGGTTAATGTAAATTCCCAATAGTATGTTTGCAAATGCATCGGGTTGATGCATAAGTCCGTATCGTTTTCATTTTAATTTTAAATTTAATATTTAAAATATAAAAAATACATAAACGAATCAATAATATATTTTCCTGCATTGTTTATGATTGACTCCCAACGTTCTGGCAGTTTTTCGATTCCACGCCTGAAGAAATTTTGGTTTGGTGGTAAAGAAGTCGGCGAGCCAATTTTGAAGAGCAATGTCGTTATTAAATGAAATTCTGCGGAGATTGTTGGATACAGAGCAGAAAAGATAAAAATCTGATGAAGCAAGATCGGGAGAACAGAACGGATGTGGAATAACCTCCCAACCGAGGTCTTGAATAGCTGCTTTTGTAATGTTAGAAGTATGCGGACTGGCATTATCATGCTGTAAAACCACTTGATGCCGTCTTGCCGGTTGTTTTTCTTGAATTGCAGCCTCCAGGCGACGGAGTTGTTGACAATATACATACCTCAGAAGTGATGGTTACATTCCTCGGAAGCAATTCATAGTAGATGACGCCTTTTTTATCCCACCAGATGCATTATTACCACAACAACATTACCTTGCGTGGATGGGCACTAGCTTTTGCACGAGGATTTGCTTGTTTGTTAGGGCTCTGCCATTCCTGTCTGTTCTTGATGTTGATGTAAAGGCACCATTTTTCGTCACCAGTAACAATTTGGGGAAATAATGTCCGATGTTGTACTGCCGTCATAAGTAAGAAGGCAGTAAGTCCATTTTTTTCGAAATTGAGTTTTTTGTATTTTTGAAATCAGCGTAAAAAACCGCATCTATGTCTGTAATCAGATTTTGCAAAAGTTTTTAAAATTTGAAGTAAAACCGATATGAAAAATGAAAAAAATCGCAAAAACTTAGGTTTTGGCTTAGTTTAGGATTAGTTTTTTGCGTTTTTCTCCAAACTATCAAAAGTGGACTTACTGCCTTCTTACTTATGACGGCAGTGTAGACGAGCTAAACGATGACGAGCAAGCAAAGAAGCACAAATGGTCACACGCTGATTTTCTTTGTTTTCGCTCAAAACGTATGGTACCCAAATACCCAACTTTTGAACTTTGGCCATGGAATGCAAATGTTGTACGATAGTTGATTGGTCACAATTCATCATATTGCCCAATTTCCGAGTTGATTGACGTGGATCATCACGAATTGAAGCATTTAATCGGTCTTCATCAAAACCGGATGGTCTCCCAGAACGTGGAAAATCATTCATATCAAAATGCCCCTTTTTGAAACGAGAAAACCATTTTCGTGCAGTACTTTCCACGATGGCGTTCTCTCCGTAAACGACACAAATGGCTCCAGCGGCCTCCGATGCCTTAATTCCTCGGTTAAACTCAAACAAAAGGATATGTCGGAAATGTTCATTTGTTTGTACTTGGCAATCCATTTTCTTTAGCCAAAAGCAATACTATATGGCATTAAAATGACATTGGTATTTCTCAAACAAATTTGTTTGGGAGAAAAAAAAACGCTACGAAATTATGCATCAACCTGACAATTGCATGTATTCCTTTATCACATTTAGGTAAATAAATGTTGATCTGGGTTCACGTTTCAATTTTTACAAGAAGAACAATTGACTCTACCTGTTTCTTGAGTAGAGATGTTCAAAAATGTCTATCATTTACTCGAAGAAAAATTCTTTTCTAAGAAGACGGGAACCGGAGAGAACTAATACTATACATTTACATTTTTACATTAAAATTCATGCAATGATAAAGTTTAAGAAATACTTAATTTGCATTGAAATGGATGATAATTTTTATCGCCATATTAAATTAAGAAAACTCAGGTTTGTAAAGTTTCTCAGATGGTTAGTTTGGGGTCGTTATCGTTAGTCAGATATGGGTAATTTGTTGAATTATTCCGTACAAGAAAATTTTACTCGGTAGAAATTTTAACGTACTACCAATTAATTGATGACGCATTATAACTTACTACTCAAATATATAATTTAAGCTTCCGTAAAAGCTAAATTCTTTCCACGTATCAGTAAAAGTAGTAGTTCTAATTCAAATTGCGCGATCAAGTTTAATTTTTAATTTTAAAACGTAATATAAATTATTGTAGTTGTAACTGGGTATAGTGTATTTCAAATTAATTGGAATTAAAAAAAGTCTAGCATCAAATTACGTTGTTATAAAAACATACAAACTTACTGTACACCTGGTACACGCGTCCACGTGGAGTCGCAAAGAGAATTTTCGTAATAGAAATATTATCCAATAATAAGTCCTTATTATAAATATTAACCAATTAGAACTACACTACTCCACGTGGAGTATGAAATGCGGGCTTTCGTTGGCGCGATAATCTTATCTCTTATATTGTTTTTCCTTGCATAGTTTGTATGTTTTTATAACAACGTAATTTGATGCTAGACTTTTTTTAATTCCAATTAATTTGAAATACACTATACCGTAGATTATTCGGGAAGGCGAAGAGCGATTTTCAAAGTGTTTTGCGAAACTTTCAGTAAAAAAAAAAGTTTTTCTATTATTTATTATCACTCATGGGTAAATAGGTTTTCAAGTTTTATATAATAAATTAGCCAACTTATTTTCTTTTGAACAGACAGAGTGAGGAAAGTATTAATATGATTGAATGAATTTAATTTAAATAATCATAAAAATTACATTTCTAAAAATTATAGTCTGTGAATTAGAAAGAGCGCGCAATACTACCATACTACTAACAAATTCATTTGCCTCAGATATGCAACATTGACTGACCCTTCCAGTTACGTAATATAATATAGTGATTCAATTGGAGGTATTAATTTAAATTTAAAATAAAGCACGTTGGTTTTTGATAAATATGAAAGGGATTGACATTTAACATGAAAAATTATATCGGTTTCGCTCTTTTGATGAAATTTTCCATTACTTTTTGACATAAATCCTGTGGTAGTTCAAAAATTACGCGTCGAATTTCGTCCTTGAACGCTGGAATCGTTCACGGGTCATTGGCATATATCTTTTGCTTCACATAACCCCAGTTGTATTCTTTCATGTCCTGGGAGATGTCGACTTCCATATTGATGTTGAGGTATGATCCTTTTATTGGCACTGCATTGATTCTTTGTTGTTTTAATACGTTCCATATTGTCTTGATGATACATTCTTGTGATATTTGATTAATTCCTATTTGGCTAACACCGATCTCTTCTCTTTGATCATTCCATACTTTTTCTGTTGATAAATTTTTGAATTTTCTTTACATGAACTAACGATAGCTTATGTAAGCTGCCACCCCCAAATGTTCTTTTGAATTCACCTAAATCTCTTCTCTTTCTTCTTCTTCTCTTTTTCCATCTTCTCTTTTCTCATCTTCTTCTCCATCTTCGCAGCATCTTTCTGAATTCCTGTAAAAAATGAGGCCCTTTGTACAGTTTTTCGTTTCGGTCCAAATATTTTTGCATAACTGAGTTATCTTGAACACTGATCTCATTGTTTATTATGGTTTGTATAATCTCTTTTCTAACTAATGAAAACTTGCGAGATCTATTTGTTTCCATTCTCCTATTTTTGGTGGTACTTCTTTGGCTTTCTATTTTCACTGATCTGCCATCCTAGTTTCTTTTTGTGTTTTTGGTCATAATTTTCTTCTTGAATATACTGAGATCCAAGTTTCATGTGACCAAGTTCCAAATCTATTCTATTTTTACCTCCATTGGTTTAGGTTTCAAATCTTCTTCATTTGATATTTTATTCTAATTCCTTCTCTATTGATAATAGTTTCAAATTCGAAGCTTCTTCTATTTTCATCTCCATTAATATTGGTTTTGGGCTCATAACTTCCCAAAATTCTTCGTCGCTTCTCATGCTTGCTGTTTTTATGGTTTTAGGCTTCTATACAAAGTATAACAAGAAGCCTTATGATCTAGCTCCGTGTCCGTCTGTCTGTCCGTCCGTCTGTCCGTCTGTCTGTCCGCATAATTCAAAATCATACAGAGCGTTTCAAATCGTGTTGGAAATACTCTGTGTGTATAGAGGTCTAAGAACTGGGTAGCCAGTGCGCTACTTTTAGGCTTCTATACAAAGTACGATATAACAAGAAGCCTTATTTAGGCTTCTATACAAGGTATAGAAAGAAGCCTTATGGTCTGGCTTCGTGTCCGTCCGCATGTTTCAGAGCCAATCATAACGTTGATCAACTGATACGTTGTTATATTATTGTAAATACTTCGTCTATATAGTATTGCGTTAATCTGTTAATCCGTTGTTTCGATTCGCTAATGCAATTTACAAATACGAAAATGTTCGAAAGAAATTTACTAAGTTAAAGATATTTTCAAAGAGGTCTCCCTATATAAACTACTTGTTAGGCTTCTATACAAAGTATAGCAAGAACCCTTATGATCTGGCTCCGCGTCTGTCCGTCTGTCTGTCCGCATAATTCAAATCTAATCAGAACCTTCGAAATTGTGATTGTGACCGCAAAAATTTAATTAGTGCAGATTATCTGATATTACATTATAATAATATGGCGACCAAAAATAACAACTTTTTTTCAATGCAGACCAAATATAAGTTATATTTTATTTGCATAATTTTTCACCTATATAGGAAATTTAAATACGTTGATACGATGATACGTTGATACGTTGATACGATGATACGTTGATACGTTGATACGTTGATACTATGATACGTTGATACGTTGATCCGTTGATACGTTGATCTGTTGATACGTTGATCCCGTTTTATTGTAACCACAGCAGTGGCTTGATGTGATTGGTGAAGTTAAGTTGTAAATAAAAGAGAAAGATTAGGATTGATCGACCTTAAGAAATGGATCGTACATTACAGAGAAGTAAAGTTCCGGATGGAATGGAAAAGTTTGCTTATTATTGATTATATAGTAAATGATAAATACCAACCGCAAAAATATATTTAGTGCAGATTATCTATTTTCAATGCACACCAAATATAAGTTATATTTTATTTTCATAATTTTTCACCTATATAGAATTTAAATACGTTGATACGTTGATCTGTTGATAAGTTGATCTGTTGATACTGCTGTGTACTTTTAGGCTTCTATACAAAGTATAGCAAGAAGCCTTATGATCTGGCTCGGTGTCTGTCCGTCCGTCCGTCTGTCCGCATAATTCAAAATCATACAGAGCGTTTCAAATCGTGCTGGAAATAATCTGTGTGTATAGAGGTCTAAGAACTGGGTAGCCAGTGCGCTACTTTTAGGCTTCTGTACAAAGTATAACAAGAAGCCATATTTAGGCTTCTATGCAAGGTATAGAAAGAAGCCTTATGGTCTGGCTTCGTGTCGGTCCGCATGTTTCAGAGCCAATCATAACGTTGATCAACTGAAACGTTGTTATATTGTAAATACTTCGTCTATATAGTATTGCGTTAATCTGTTAATCCGTTGATTCGATTCGCTAATGCAATTTATTATTATTACAGGTTAGATGATGTTTTGTATTGATTTCATCAGAATCAAAATCGGAATCGGAAAAGTCGCTGCTAGAATAATTGCTTGAGTTGTTCATGTTTATAAATTAGTGGTACTTGCTATATCGATTCCTTTTCAAAAGTATTACCTAAATTTTAAATACAAAGTGTAACCTATATAGTAAATTTTTGATCCTTTGATACGTTGATACATTGATACATTGATACGTTGATACGTTGATACGTTGATACGTTGATACATTGATACGTTGATACATTGATACGTTGATACATTGATACGTTGATACATTGATACGTTGATATATTGATACGTTGATACATTGATCCGCTGATCTGTTGATCTGTTGATCCGTTAATCTGTTTATCCATTTATTGCATTATCTGCTTATCCGTTATTTGTATTTTTATCTTTTGAACAATATATCCACACCGTTAAGAAATTGTATGTAAAATTACAATCATTAGCAACTTTGTGCCCAATTTTTCTTCAGCATAGCGCGAAATCATATCTTTCTTCAGTATTTATCACATCGAAAGTCAGCAATTATGGTACAATCTATATTACGAACGTAACTTATATACCATGCTTTAAAAATAATATTTTCGAAGCATGTTATATCACGTTACTTGGTTCGGACGATGCTATTTTAGGGTTTTGATATCATAGATATCAAGAAACTAATATTTTTTAATCAAAATCAAATTAATTAAAAAAAAATCTTGTAGCTGGTGTGTTATGGTAGTGTTATATCTACGAGGGCTGGGAAATCGAGTATTCGAATACTCGATTCTAGGTAATTTGTTCGACAGCGTTATGTGCGACAGAAATTTGTTTGAAAATGCCCTGTCGATTAAATGTTCAGTCGTACAAATGCTGAGTTGGACGAATTTCTCTCGAACAAATTACCAACTACGGCATATTCAAACATTAGAATATCCCACTAATATTTAAGTGTTTTACTAGGTTTAAGATGATAATTTCATTATTAATAATTAATTTTAATATTATTAATAATAATTATTAATTTAACATAAGCGGCCTGCCGGTGTCGCGAGTAAACAGTCGACTATTCCAGACGTGTTTTTGTTTTTCCAAGCAAAAATGTAATCAGTGACATTTACAGCCGTATTCACCACGCTCTGTTAAGTTGCTAACAGAGAGTCAAGTCAATAACAGTCTGTTAATGTGATATATTTGTACTAGATGATACCCCGTCCGAGGACGGGCAGCTAGAAGGACGGGCAGCTACCCAAGGTCATATGGCTTTTGGATTGCACTGAGAGCTTTCCTTAATCTTCATTCAACTTAAGTTACCTTGGGTAGCTGCCCGTCCTTCTAGCTGCCCGTCCTCGGACGGGGTATCATCTAGTTTAAAATAAGTAAAATAATTTTAAATATTGATTAAGTTTAATTTAATTTAAAAAAATATATGTAAGTTTTTTGTTTATTTATTTAATGTTGTTCTCATTTCTTATTATAAAAGGCCAAGTCCTTCCTTCCTTCTGTCTGTCCCACGGAAATACCCGAAGCAAACCGAACCGAACGCATAACGGATAATTTCATAACCAATCGGATGAACGTATCATCGTATCAACGTATCATCGGATCAACGTATCATCGGATCAACGTATCGCATGGGACCGAGCGTCAGCAGCTTGCCGCGCTTGAGTTTCTTCTAAAGTTTCACGTTGTTGACGTATCGCATGGGACCGAGCGTCAGCAGCTTGCCGCGCTTGAGTTTGTTCCAAAGTTTCATGTTGTCGACGTGTCGCATGAGACCGAGCGTCAGCTTGTCGCTGTGATCGAAGCTGTTCTTCTGTGTTATTAGCTCTTGTACGTGCTTTTCTCTCACGATTCAATCGCCGTCGCTTTGCAGCAGGATTTTCAAAATTTTCATTATCCATTATGGAAGTTCACATAATGCTTTTTTGGAAATAGCTGTCCTATATAGACAAAATGATACGATGATACGTTGATCCGATGATACGTTGATACGATGATACGTTGATACGATGATCCGATGATACGTTGATCCGATGATACGTTGTGCGTTCGGTTCGGTTCGGTTTGCTTCGGGTATTTCCGTGGGACGGACAGAAAGAAAGAAAGACTTGGCCTTTTATAATAAGAGATTCACCAATGACTTTTAGCAGTTACCAGTCTGTCAAGTCGTCTGATAAGTTAACAGAGCAATATTGGGCTGTCAACATAGGTAACAGACTGATAAGTAATATTTTTATGTGTCAATATTGTAGGTTATAATTATTATTGACATTTGTTTTTGGTATGTATTTAAGGTTAACTTTTTTCCGCGAAATCAGTTAAAGCTAGTTTTACACGGTTTTACCAACAAAAATTCTAGTTACTTTTAGGCTTCTATACAAAGTATAACAAGAAGCCTTATGATCTGGCTCCGTGTCTGTCCGTCCGTCTGTCCGTCCGTCCGTCCTCATAATTCAAAATCATACAGAGCGTTTCAAATCGTGTTGGAAATACTCTGTGTGCATAGAGGTCTAAGAACTGGGTAGCCAGTGCGCTACTTTTAGGCTTCTATACAAAGTATAACAAGAAGCCTTATTTAGGCTTCTATACAAGGTATAGAAAGAAGCCTTATGGTCTGGCTTCGTGTCCGTCCGCATGTTTTAGAGCCAATCATAACGTTGATCAACTGATACGTTGTTATATTTTAAATACTTCGTCTATATAGTATTGCGTTAATCTGTTAATCCGTTGCTTCGATTCACTAATGCAATTTATAAATACGCAAATGTTCGAAAGAAATTTACTAAGTTAAAGATATTTTCGAAGAGGTCTCCCTATATAAACTACTTGTTTTACTTTGATGTGAAAAAATAATTTTTTATTGATGTGGTTAGTGAAGTTAAGTTATAAATAAAAGAGAAAGGAGAGGATTGGTCCACCTCAAAAAAAGGACCATACATTACAGAGAAGTAAAATTTCTAATAGAATGGAAAAGTTTGATTGTTATTACTTATATAGTAAATGATAATTACCAATCGCAAAAAATTTAATTGGTGCAGATTATCTGATTATGTGGTGTTACATTATATGGCGATCAAAAATAACCAGATAATAACAACTTTCCACACCAGAAAGGTAGCTGTATAGAAGCCTAAGAACTGCCGCTAAAGCGAGTTCCACCTTGTTTAGCTTTGATTGAGGAAGGATTCCTAATGATATCCTTCGCAGTATTTTTTTTATACTTTTTCTAGGGATTGTAAGCGTATTGGTCTTCCACTGAGGTATGGTTTATTTAATTTTCTCTTCCACTTGTATTATTTTCTTTTGATATTGTTCTTCCATTCCCTCGAATATGTTATTTTTGAAATATTCATTATCGTACTCTTGTTCGTATGCTAGTAAATCTTCGTGAAGTTTCATTATTCCCATCCATTGTATTTCCAATTTTTGTCTTAATTTCTTGCACCAGTAATTCGTGTTTTGATCAGCTTGTTATAATTTGGCTTCCATGGTCCTTTCCAGGTATGATAATTTAACTTGTTGTCTCCTCAAACGCATTGATTGGACATCTATTTCTTTATTATTTTTGAAAATTTATTGATGTCTTCTCCATTGAATGATTGCTTGTTTGATTTGGATTGATTTTTCCTTGTTCCTGGAATTAATTTGAATTTATTGTCTTCTCGACTGAATTTTTGTCTTCTTGACTGATTTTAACATGGGTTTCAACAATTGAAATACGCCACTAGACAGCGTCTCGCTTAGCTGCAAGTCCCTTCCCTATAGGTAATATTAATTTGTAACAGTTTAATTTGTTTTTTAACTCAATGCTAACACTGACCAAAGTTTTCTTAACATTTTGTAAAGTTTTATCTACTATAAAAACTTTTATTTGTGGAAGTGAGTTCTAATTACTTCTTTTGAAAGGTAAGTACATTTTTCATCTCTTATTTTGTCCTAGTTTGAGAATCCATTAAGATTTTAAAGCTATATTTATAGTTTTGGCCAATTTATCAAAGATAACGTAAACATGTCAGTTTCAAACTAAATTTAAGGTGACTGTCTCAGGATAAAATCATCGTATTTCTGGGGATGTTTTCTTTTATTATACATATTTGATATTTTTTTATATTCTTATCTGGTTTATATCGTATACGATATATTTATGGTAACAATTTAAAAAAGGTGGAACTCGCTTTAGCGGCAGTTCTTAGGCTTCTATACAGCTACCTTTCTGGTGTGGAAAGTTGTTATTATCTGGTTAGTTTTGATCGCCATATAATGTAACATCACATAATCAGATAATCTGCACCAATTAAATTTTTTGCGGTTGGTAATTATCATTTACTATATAAGTAATAACAATCAAACTTTTCCATTCTATTCGAAACTTTACTTCTCTGTAATGTTTGGTCCTTTTTTGAGGTGGACCAATCCTCTCCTTTCTCTTTTATTTACAACTTAACTTCACTAACCACATCATTAAAAAATTATTTTTTCACATCAAAGTAAAATAAAATACAACTACTTTTCTGGTAGTTGTGGTAGTGTACTTTTCTGGTAGTGTAAAACTACCGTTATGAACGTCGACATTTGGTTCTACAACGTTACCTACTTCATGAACAGCTGCGTTTTTACTTCGTGGATTTTGTCGGCGAATTGCATGACTACGTGAACGATGTAATATTTGCGAAGGGGTCATGTTGGCAATTTGCTTTCGCTTTCGAAATTCGCGTAATTTCCGGTCCATTTTTTGAGGTGGATCCATCCTCTTCCTTCTCTTTTATTTACAACTTAACTTCACTATCCACATCAAGCCACTGCTGTTGTTAAAATAAAATAATAAATAATTAGTGCAGATTATCTGATTATGTGATGTTACATTATATGGCGACCAAAAATAACCAGATAATAACAACTTTCCACACCAGAAAGGTAGCTGTATAGAAGCCTAAGAACTGCCGCTAAAGCGAGTTCCACCTTGTTTTTTGTAAAGTTGGACCCTCGGAAACTTAATTATTTACTAATTTATAAAATTTTCTTTCATTTGAAAGTGGCGCCCAAGACAAAACCCGAGGTGTACAATTTATGATAAAAAGTACACAGCAGTATCAACAGATCAACTTATCAACAGATCAACTTATCAACAGATCAACGTATCAACGTATCAACGTATTTAAATTTCCTATATAGGTGAAAAATTATGAAAATAAAATATAACTTATATTTGGTGTGCATTGAAAATAGATAATCTGCACTAAATATATTTTTGCGGTTGGTATTTATCATTTACTATATAATCAATAATAAGCAAACTTTTCCATTCCATCCGGAACTTTACTTCTCTGTAATGTACGATCCATTTCTTAAGGTCGATCAATCCTAATCTTTCTCTTTTATTTACAACTTAACTTCACCAATCACATCAAGCCACTGCTGTGGTTACAATAAAACCGGATCAACGTATCAACGTATCAACGTATCATCGTATCAACGTATCAACGTATCAACGTATCATCGTATCAATGTATCAACGTATCATCGTATCAACGTATCAACGTATTTAAATTTCCTATATAGGTGAAAAATTATGTAAATAAAATATAACTTATATTTGGTCTGCATTGAAAAAAAAGTTGTTATTTTTGGTCGCCATATTATTATAATGTAATATCAGATAATCTGCACTAATTAAATTTTTGCGGTCACAATCACAATTTCGAAGGTTCTGATTAGATTTGAATTATGCGGACAGACAGACGGACAGACGCGGAGCCAGATCATAAGGGTTCTTGCTATACTTTGTATAGAAGCCTAACAAGTAGTTTATATAGGGAGACCTCTTTGAAAATATCTTTAACTTAGTAAATTTCTTTCGAACATTTGCGTATTTGTAAATTGCATTAGCGAATCGAAACACCGGATTAACAGATTAACGCAATACTATATAGACGAAGTATCTCTTATTATAAAAGGCCAAGTCTTTCTTTCTTTCTTTCTGTCCGTCCCACGGAAATACCCGAAGCAAACCGAACCGAACCGAACGCACAACGTATCATCGTATCAACGTATCATCGGATCAACGTATCATCGTATCAACGTATCATCGTATCAACGTATCATCGTATCAACGTATCATCGTATCATCGTATCATCGGATCAACGTATCATCGTATCAACGTATCATCGTATCAACGTATCATCGGATCAACGTATCATCGTATCATTTTGTCTATATAGGTAAGTCTATTTCCAAAAAAGCATTATGTGAACTTCCATAATGGATAATGAAAATTTTGAAAATCCTGCTGCAAAGCGACGACGATTGAATCGTGAGAGAAAAGCACGTACAAGAGCTAATAACACAGAAGAACAGCTTCGATCACAGCGACAAGCTAACGCTCGGTCTCATGCGATACGTCGACAACGTGAAACTTTGGAACAAACTCAAGCGCGGCAAGCTGCTGACGCTCGGTCCCATGCGATACGTCAACAACGTGAAACTTTAGAAGAAACTCAAGCGCGGCAAGCTGCTGACGCTCGGTCCCATGCGATACGTTGATCCGATGATACGTTGATCCGATGATACGTTGATACGTTGATACGATGATACGTTCATCCGATTGGTTATGAAATTATCCGTTATGCGTTCGGTTCTGTTTGCTTCGGGTATTTCCGTGGGACAGACAGAAGGAAGGAAGGACTTGGCCTTTTATAATAAGAGATGAGAACAACATTAAATAAATAAACAAACAGACGCGGAGCCAGATCATAAGGGTTCTTGCTATACTTTGTATAGAAGCCTAACAAGTAGTTTATATAGGGAGACCTCTTTGAAAATATCTTTAACTTAGTAAATTTCTTTCGAACATTCGAACATCCGAAACAACGGATTAACAGATTAACGCAATACTATATAGACGAAGTATTTACAATATAACAACGTATCAGTTGATCAACGTTATGATTGGCTCTGAAACATGCGGACGGACACGAAGCCAGACCATAAGGCTTCTTTCTATACCTTGTATAGAAGCCTAAATAAGGCTTCTTGTTATATCGTACTTTGTATAGAAGCCTAAAAGTAGCGCACTGGCTACCCAGTTCTTAGACCTCTATACACACAGAGTATTTCCAACACGATTTGAAACGCTCTGTATGTTTTTGAATTATGCGGACAGACAGACAGACAGACGGACAGACGGACAGACAGACGGACACGGAGCTAGATCATAAGGCTTCTTGTTATGCTTCTTGTCAATACTATATAGACGAAGTATTTACAATATAACAACGTATCAGTTGATCAACGTTATGATTGGCTCTGAAACATGCGGACGGACACGAAGCCAGACCATAAGGCTTCTTTCTATACCTTGTATAGAAGCCTAAATAAGGCTTCTTGTTATATCGTACTTTGTATAGAAGCCTAAAAGTAGCGCACTGGCTACCCAGTTCTTAGACCTCTATACACACAGAGTATTTCCAACACGATTTGAAACGCTCTGTATGTTTTTGAATTATGCGGACAGACAGACAGACAGACGGACAGACGGACAGACAGACGGACACGGAGCTAGATCATAAGGCTTCTTGTTATACTTTGTATAGAAGCCTAATTCTTGTTATACTTTGTATAGAAGCCTAAAAGTCACAGAGCGTTCCAACAACGACATAAATATTTCGATCTTATTCGATTGTAACAATAATTTTCATTTTCTTATGGAGATATCTTACTGGAAGGATTATTGTATTAAGGATAATCCATAATTAGCGCAATATCCATAAAGTGTTATTTATTCAAAACTTCGGAGCTTTTCCTTCTATACACCACCGATGAGATCTAATAATAAAATCGAAACAAGTTTCGTTGCTGGAATGCTCTGATTGTGACTTCTTTAAATTGTTAAAGTTGCTTTGGCCCAACCCTGTATGTGGTTATGATTGAAGTTCAACCCTTAATACTCACCAAGACTTACGTAATGCAGTCCTTTACAAGCCAGATTTGGAATTAGGGCTTCCATTGTACAGCAATATACTTTTAATTTATTATATATGGTGTTCCTGAAGACTTTTCAAATCTTTAAGGCTATAGTCAGAAACAAATTTAAAACCGTTCAGAAAATATAGACGAACTATGTAAAGTGTGATTCCATAAGAGTTGTCATTTTGATTTGTAAAAAAACGCATTAATAATTGGAAAAATTAAAAATAATTTTATTTAAACATAAAAAAAACATTGTGATTATATTTGGAACGCAACATCGTTAAAATGTCCTCCACAGCTCTGCTAGCAGACAATAGTCAACATCAAAATTAAGTCTTCGCTGTTAGACAACAGCACCCACATAACAATAACCTGGAGCAAATTACAGTCAAAATTATGGACAAAACAGACCGAAGGTTAAACCTAATAACTATCTTGGCAAAAAATTATTAATGGAAGGCACCAGAATTAAAATATCAGTCTGTAACGTCAATGGATCGGTCAATAATGGCCAAGTACTCAAAACATTCATCACAAATCATGAACTAGACATCTTGCTAATATCTTTTAAGTGGCAAAAAATGCTTTTGAAATTGTTCAAATTGTCATTTATCAGACTAGCCATGAAATAAATTCAATTTAATTTATTTATTACATAAATTATTAATAATAAACAATTACAAACATTAAGAAATAATTAAATTTACAGCAAATGTTCAAACAGGTTTCCATATTCAGCTAAACAAAAACCAAGTCTATCATAAAAGTTACATCGTACATTCGCAAGTTGTCTTTCGGTAATATTGCCACACTCCTCCACAATTTTATTTTTTAATGAATCAATACTTTGGTATCGTTCACCATAAATTTTAGATTTTAAATGACCCCACAAAAAAAAAGTCATTTGGAGCCAAGTCTGGTGACCGAGCTGGCCAGTTTATTGGTCCATTGCGGCCTATCCAAGAATTGGGATAACATTCATTTAAATAATTGGTTACATCTCTAGTATAATGTGCCGGACATCCGTCTTGTTGATAGTAGATTACGTTATTTTCTCCTGCCACAATATCAATTGCCGGTCCAATTTCGTTTTGTAACATTTCTAGATATTTTAGTCCATTCAAATTTCCATCAATAAAAAATGGTCCGATGATGTTTGCTCCTAATATCCCTGCCCAAACATTTACAGTTTGGCGATACTGTGAACGATTGTTGATCATTAAATGAGGATTTTCGGTGGACCAAAACCGATAATTTTGAACATTTGGTTCCCCGTTAATACTAAACGTTGTCTCATCGGTAAAACAAATATTTTTAATAAAATTTCTATCCAAATTGGCCTTTTCGATAATGCTTTCACAGAAAATCATTCTTTTGTACATATCCTCTTCAAAAATTTCTTGATGGTTTTGGAACTTATAAGATATAAATTTATGTTTTTTTATAATTTTGAACGCCGTAGTGTGATGAATATTTAACTCCGCACCAATTGTTCTTGTACTGATACAAGGATTATTCACTACGGCAGCAATTACATTTGTTTCGATATCGGTACCTGGAGCTTCACCAATATTGATTTCTTCTAAATTTATTCTTTTATTTCTGCAGGTCTTGCATGACGGCTTAAATACAGATCCATATTGATTTTGATTATCAATTACATTTTTAATTGTCGAATAAGTAGGGATTGGTCTTTCTGGGTATAAACCAGCAAAGAGATCTCGTACCATACGTATACTGTTTCCAGAGTAATATAGTTTTAAAAATTGATTTTTTTCACTAATTGTGTACTTTGCTTCCATTTTATGAAATTAAAATTTAATAAAGTGCAAAACTGTAAACAAAGTGCAATTGTTTTTTAATACTTATCAAAAATAATTACCTTGGAAACTTTCATGGCTAGTCTGATAAATGAAAATTTGAACAATTTCAAAAGCATTTTTTGCCACTTTAAGTAAAAGCTAGATGAAAATAATTCTTTTATCATTTGTAGTTTATTTTTCTGCATGATTTTTGTGTCTTTCATTTTTTTTCTAAAATAATTAGGGAAGCAGGAATTTGCATAAATAAGTTTTTACATGTAAATATCCTATGAACGGCTAACTCATTCAACACCCTGTATAGCATTTAACATTAACGATGAACCCCAAAAAACCAAAGAAAGTGTGAAAATCGTCAACACTTGATATACAGGGTGTCCTCGTGACCGTGGAGAACCTTTGAGGTGGTGATAACGGACACTTTTCTAAGACAAATTTTCAAATAAAATTTTTGCCCAAGTCCAAACCCTTGGGGGGTACCTCCCTTTAAAGCAATGTTTTGAATTTCTGATTTCAAACGGCCATAGCTCCGATATTATTTATTTTTTAAGGTTAATGGATTAGAACTTTTTTAAAGATCATTCGCTTGTCTACATACAAATTAGGTTATAACCCCTTATCGTCTAGAATCAACGGATTTCGAGTTATAAATTAAATTAAGGGAAAATATGTTTAAAAAATTCAGGTTTTTTTTTTAATTTTCTTGAGAACCCCGTATCTCTTAAACGAAACGTCTAAGAGAAAAACTAACGCCCAAACCGGATAGGGAATTTAACGGGCTACAACTTTCGTTAAATAAATTTTTTTGGGCAACCAACCGTTTTCACAGAAACTCTGAAAATAATGAACAAGGTGTACTAGGTAAAAAATATAAATTCACATAATTACTAAAAATCTCAATTTGATTTATAGGTTAAAACATTGTTAAAACGTATTAAATAATACCGTGCAACACCTTTTGAAAAGAGCACGCCTGTGTGCTGAAAATGAGGGAGGCCATTTTGAGCATTTATTAAATTTATTTTTATTTATTAATTCTTAGACGTTTCGTTTAAGAGATACGGTGTTCGCAAGAAAATTAAGAAAAAAAACCTGAATTTTTTAAACATTTTTTCCCTTAATTTAATTTATAACTCGAAATCCGTTGATTCTAGACGATAAGGGGTTATAACCTAATTTGTAGACAAGCGAATGATCTTTAAAAAAGTTCTAATCCATTTACCTTAAAAAATAAATAATATCGGAGCTATGGCCGTTTGAAATCAGAAATTCAAAAAATTGTTTTATTTTGGGAGGTACCCCCCAAGGGTTTGGACTTCGGCAAAAATTTTATTTGAAAATTTGTCTTAGAAAAGTGTCCTTTATCACCACCTCAAAGGTTCTCCACGGTCACGGGGACACCCTGTATGTTACTAGTACGAGGGGCGTGGTGCATTTGATGCTGTGAAATTTCTTAAGTGTTAGAGTATATTTTTGCGCACGCACCGTTAACAGAATGAAGTGAGATTCGATTTCAAAAACTTATGAATATTCCGCAAATATTTTTGTTGAATTATACTATATAAACCTTCAGCTCTCCGAATCTCTATAGGAAATTTACAATTTCAGGGTTGAGTTTTACGTGCCTTAACCAATTTTAACTAATAGATAATATACAGAGTGGAATGAGTTTAGAAACAATCTCAATTGGTTGATAAATCTGAGTACATATATCACTAAAATTAGATGAAGAGGTCAAAAAAAGATCAATGGCGCCATCAGAGTGCTAAGTCAATCAATCCCTGCATTTCAGACGAAAGATAACACAGGGTTTTGCCCTGATTTCGTAAAAAAATAGATGAAAAGAGAAAACTGAAGAAAGCGCTGGAAATGTACTCGAACTCCTGGTGATAAAACTAATTTAAATCGAGCTACATAGTTCAGTCAAATTAGCAAAAATAGAAAAAATAATCGGTAAAAAGCTATAAATTGGTGGAGGCCTTCACCTTGGCATAGTATTGAACATACTGAAAGTCCTGACGTCTACATGCAGGGCTCGATCCGCCATCTTGGAAAGAAGTGCTCCAAGTCAGGTTTTTTCTTCATATCTCGATAATAGTTGGTCCTATCGCATTTAAAGTTATTATAAAAAATAAAGCTCATTAAATTGTGTATAAGAAAGGTTCAATAAATTTTTTTATATCTTTATTAGTTTCTCTGTAATACACAGTTGAACATATAAAAATCACTTCCAGTGTAAAATCTGCAAAAAAAATATAAAAAGACATAATACCTATGAAAATTTGGCAACTCTTACTGTTTAAAGTTGTAGTACACTACTAGTACTGGGGGTGGCGTCATCTATAAAATTCTTCCTAACAGGGCTATCATCTCGATCTTCAGCATCGGAATCATTTTCGTCAAACTCCCGCTCAATGGAACTCTCCTTATCTTCGTCAAGAGCAGAATTTGAATTTAGGCATGACGTACCATGACAGTAGCCACATATAGCCGCGCAGCATGGCCGCGCAGTTCAGTCCTGCTTTTCTACACCCACAGGAAGAAGAGCAGCCTTTTTTACAATTGCACGAGATTAATGTAAGCAATGAATCCGGAGCTGGTGCCTTGAGTGTCAGTACAGGTTTTAGACACTCATTGATATTTTTCCAACCCCACAGCTCAGGGCATTTCTCATTACCGCGCCACTTTTGTACCTGGTAATACACGCGAAACGAGTGTTGTTGAGCTGCTGCAGCTGTAGGAGGCAACGAAGCTAAATTCGGTTTACTCTTGTGCGCTGATTTCGTAAAAACATTATACCGATGTCGATTTAAAGATGTCTCAATTGCAGGTGCACCGTATATAGCCATAAAAAAACGTTCTCCAGCTAGAGTAATATCATCATGAGAAGCGTTGTTGTCATTAAATGTTGTTATGATATCACGTAAATCTTCTCGTTGCCTCAATAGTTGAAAGCATTTTAGTTTGCCCTTTTGGAAGAGACACGATGTTGTATCACAACCACTAAAAGCGTGTGCAAATAGTATTCTATCTCGAAGTCCTCCATGTGATTGTAAAGTACGAGAACAGTATATTTTACGTTCGGACTTTCCTCTTCCTGCGGTTTTAGGAAATAAATATTCCGTTTCTGTGGAGCTAGAGCAGTTAGTAAAACGAGAAGGTCCATATCCTCACCGACAATCACAGCCTTTTCGAAAGAAAATACTTCTATCGCTGTTGTGACGATAAGAGTATCAGCATTGTCTTTAGCCTGTTTAACGATAAAACCTTCGGCCTCAAATTTTTTCGATAACATTGATATCAGTCGAGTCTTATTTTTGCGTTGCCCAGAAATTCTTTTAACATTTTTTGTTGATATTTCTAACGTGTACAATCATAGATTTCAGAGTACAGCCCAGACATAATAGTATATTACGTAACGAGAGTTGTAAGTAGCGTATTACACACGACGTGGAAAGTTTCTTCACGAGCCGCGAAGCGGCGAGTGAAGTAAATTCCACGAGTGTGTAATGGCTTTACAACTCGAGTTAAGTACTATACTTTTTCTACGACCACACAAATGTAAAATTTTTAACTTTTTAATTGTATTTCTTTGAATTCGCAATAACTCCGTCAAAATTCGTATTTTAGATTAAATTCTCACAAAATGCGAAAAAATTGTATAAACCTCGTAAGCAAAGCCTGATGAATTTACAGTGGGAAGGCGTATGCAAAAATTCAGATCGATTGCGCGCAAAAAAATTTAGTCAAACGTCAAAATTCGTATTTTAGGTTAAATTCTCACAAAATGCGAAAAAATTGTATAAACCTCGTAAAGCCTGATGAATTATCAGTGGAAAGGCGTATGCAAAAATTCTGATCGATTGCGCGCAAAAAAATTTAGTCAAACGTCAAAATTCGTATTTTTGGTTAAATTCTCACAAAATGCGAAAAAATTGTATTTATTCCATTTATTTCAACAAGAGAGTAAAAGTCAAATTCATCACACATCATAGCTTGAGTGCAAATGGACTATAAGTATGTAATCCGTGTGGATTTATTTAAGTAAACAAGTAATCGAAATAAATTAAAACTGTCGGAACGCCAAACAAATTATCGATAAAGGTTTATATTAAATTAAAAAGTACACTAAAAGTTATAACAAAAAATAAATCCCAAACTTAATCTAAAATATTTACATCTTATGATAATAATTATTAATCGTAACAGAACGTTAATTAATCGTGAAGTAAACTTATTTATCCCGACACATTGTTTGGTGCACTTTTCGTTAACATAATTTAGAAAAAAAGGTAACAATTTCAGATCGTCTCCTAAAGGACGTAAGTTGATGTATTTTTTACATGTCAAATAAAAAGTTTCAGGTACTACGAAAGAACGTTGTGCGATTATATCCGGTGGTGTTGACATGGAGCTGCTCGACATAATTTTAAAACTAAAATTATAAAAAGTTAGGAAATTAGAATAATATATTCATTAAATTAATATTACCTTGACCAATAAATGAATAAATAAATATACAAATGAATCTTTTATTAAGGAATAACACACGTTTGCCGTATAATATTGTAGCTGTCAAACTAAAATGAATTAGTTCTGCCAACACAATTGTAGTAATTTATCAAATTCCCTAGCCGTGCGATCGACTATATATATTACGTAACGGTGACGTCACACCGTGCGTAATGGAATTGTTACTAGGCGTGGCTTCTGTGCGATATTCGACGATTACTCCGATGGTCGTAGAAAAAATTATTTACGTATTCACTGATGTATTACAAAGAAACTATTAAACATACGAAAAAAATGTATTGAACTATTTTTATAGAGAATTTAATGAGCTTTATTTTTTATTATAACCTTAGGGAAGAATTACCTAATTACCGCCACCCCAAATTTCCCCAAAATTTTTTTATAGCAAAAGGAACCTTATTAGAGTGTCCTGTAAAAATTTCGCCCGAGAAAGTATAGTCAAAATTTTGAGAAAAATCAATTTGAAAAGTACGGGAAAGTCGCATCGAGTATGCGGCAGACCCGGGTCGATCGGTCGTCCGAGGTCCCTTGAAAATGCGTAAAATTTTTTCGCTCCGATTTGAATTTTTCTTTGAAATTCGGATAGATGGGGGTGTGATTAGTAGATATTAGTAATAAATATAATCCAAAAAATGGAAAATAAGCCGTGTATTGCCGAAAAAGTGAAAAAATTAAAAAAATTTTTCCTTCTAATTTTGGGGTGTGCATTCGATAAGGAGGGTAATCCATCGTCAAAACCTACCCTTACGGGGCGCCGCTCCGCCCCGCTCCGCGTTGCACCCCTCCAGGGCGGTTTTGACTCTGGTTACTAGGCTAAACATACGAGAAGCGCCACCCATCAAGAAAACCGGGATAAATGAAACCAGGATGTGAGAGAATCTCGAAATAGCATTAAAAAGTATAGTTGCGGTATGGGGCAGTAAACTATTACGTTTCACCCCCAAAAAATCGCGTAAAAACAAAAAATAATCGATGTTACATGTACGAGAGTCGAGCTGCATCTGCCGGTGCGAAATACTCTGTGTTAGGGTCATTCATAGCGCACGAACTGACCACAGAATGAGCGACGCGCCCTGAATCTCGTTAATCCACCACTGAATTACATGAAAATTAGCTAACTTCAAAATCGATTTACTCAAAATTTTGATAATACTTTCTCAGAATTTTTTTGCAGGAGGGGCCTATATAAACCTTCATCTTTCCATTAGGAAGGTTACAAGTTAGTTCGTAGTGGCGGTAGTTATGACACTCTCACCTAACCTTAAATGCGATAGGATCAACGATTACCGAGATATAAGAAATAACCTGACTTGGAGCACCTTTTTTCCAAGATGGCGGATCGAGCCGTGCATATAGACATCAGGACTTTTAGTATGTTCAATAGTATGCCAAGGTAAAGGCATCCACCAATTTATAGCTTTTTACCAGTTAGTTTTTCTATTCGCTATATTTTAATCTAATTTGACTGAACTAATAAGAACTAAAACAACTTCTCGATTAACATAGAAATCATGAATAAGAACCTCCTTAGAAAAACTCTCCCCCATCGGAGGCTACAGGCTATTCACTGTGGAAGATACCCAAAAAATCAAAAGTTCTCCAAACAAACCTACATGTTAAAACGAGCACTGGTAATTAGGCTAGAAATGATGAACAAATGGCGAATACATTCGCTGAACATACTCTAAATGTTTTCCAACCATTACCAACGGAAGTTTCGTTGGCAGAAGAAGAACCCATCTTGCAACTACTCGCTGCTCCATATCAAATGAATCTTAGCATCACGAAATTCAAGATAACCAAGATAATAGTATATTATATATCAAGTTTGTGAAGGCCGTCATTATTGCCCTAGCGCCAAGATTATATTCCGAGGTGCTTTGCACCGAGGAATATAAGGCGCGGAGGCATAATGGTCTTCACAACCGTGGTTTATATACGATTTTTCCACTACTAGATTTATTACCATTTTTTAAAATTCTTTTTAACAAACAAATTTTGAAATTTAAAATATTTATTTCAAATGACAGTTTTGTTTTGTTGATGTGACAGTTGTTGACAAATTTAGGTTATTAAATAAAATAAATCGCGGTTCGTCAAATTAACAATGGATGGCGCTGTCACTTGCTGTCACATTTAATTCGATTATAATGAATTTTTAAAATTAAATTAATGTATTAAAAAAGCGTTTTAAATAGTTTAAATACAATTAATTAGCATTTCTTGGTTATTCTAAATCATTTAATAACAACATTTTTCTTTAAAATAGTCGCCAAGTTATCAAAAAATGTCATTTTGTTCATTATTAACCTTGGTTAATAATGGAAAAATTATTCACCACTAGTCGAAAACGTGTCACTTCTTGAGCAACTAACCTAAGTAAAAATGATAGCCTATATGACTAGTAGTGGAAAAAAGATATTATATACAGGAACCTCAATCCTAAGAAAGCTTTTACATACTGGTAAAATCCTAAAAAGGACTCAACAAGAACTGGACATTTACCAACGTCTTGGAAGATTGCACAGATTATCATGATACAAAAACCTAGCAAGGATTTCTCAGAAATATGTACATCATATCGTCCCAAAAGCCTTCTACCCACACTTTTCAAGGTGTTTGAAAAACTACTTCTAACTCGACTAAAACCTGTAACAGAAGAAAAAAAGTAATACACGGTTATCAATTTGGATTCAGGCATCAACAAGGAACAATCGAACAAATCCATTGAGTATTGTTTCAATTCCGCTCTTTGGTAGTATAGAGAGACCTTGAAAAGGTCAGAAAAAAATATTTTATGGTCTCCGTTTTTGATACCTTCATCAGCGCGGGTGACAGCTCTCCTTTAAACTAAGATACGCCACTGCTACAAATTGACAGCATTTAACAGTTTCACACATGTTCAAAGTGAGGTTAGATGTGAACATTTGTTGATAAATTTTCAAAAATGTTATCCATGGATTTTCCTACATTTGTGATCTTACATGCCAAACAATTTCAATTATCGGGTATTCCCGAACATTTTTGGGAAACACTGTACGATAAATTAACAAATTCGGTGTTCGATGCCGGCAACGCGTTTCAATTGTTATCCATCGAATACGATTCGGAACCAGAATACTGCGATCCTTTATGGAAGTTACAAATAAATTTGGAAAGTGGCATGAAAACAACAGATTCCCAGAACATTTATTTGATCGACCACGCTTGGACATTTAAAATTAACACTGCTCGTCAACAATTACAAGAACATGAATCGCTCAGGAATAGAATGGCCAGCATCGTTGGTGTTAGTACCGAAAATAGCGATGATTTAGTTGAAATTTGTAATAAAATTTTCGATCGGCTATGGAAATATTGTGGTTATTATACGTTACAAATTGTGAAAGACATTGAAGAAGGTTTACCAATTTGGTTTATGTTAGATGAAGTTGGTTGTGGGATTGAACATAACGAAGATCCTAACTTCAAAGTTGTACCTTTCCTTTATGTCGCTGAACAAGTTGCTTATTCGGTTTTATTTCCAATTAAAGATGTAAGTTACGGTGAATTTGTTACTCGCAATTTTATAGAAAACTTTGTACTGGACGATTGTAATAATTCTGTTTTGTCACTGCCTTGGGTTCACACTTCATTTCTTGACAATAATTTTAACCACGTGACTGCATCTTCTAATTATTTTTTAGAAGGTCACATTCCGGAAACCTTACCCGATTTATCAAAATTGAGCCTTGTACCTTCACTGCCAGCAAAATTTAAAGTATTTACTGAATACATCTACGTCAAGAAATATTTAAATCACAAACGATTCGAATTAATCGAAAGTGAAGACGAGGCTGATATTTTATGGCTAACAAGGCATTTTAAAGATTACGAGAAGCTTTCTGATTGTCCTCGTAAATTTATTAATCAATTTCCTTTTGAATACGTTTTTACAATTAAGGACTTGTTATGCATCACGTGTCGTCGTAAACAAAATAAGAATTATGTCAGCAATATTGAGAATTCTTATCCAGAGTGGCTTCCGGTGACGTACAACTTAAAAACGGAACTGAAACAATTTGCCAGTTACTTTCAACACCGACAACAAGCAGGATTAGATAATCACTGGATTATTAAACCATTTAATTTGGCTCGTGGTTTGGACACTTACATCACCAATAATATCAACTTCATTGCTCGTTTGCCTATGACTGGTCCAAAAATTGTACAAAAGTACATAGAAAATCCAGTTTTATTTGATCATGTTAAATTCGACGTCAGGTACGTGATAGTAGTTAAGAGTATAAAACCATTAGATGCATACATCTATAAAAATTTCTTTTTACGCTTTGCAAACCAAAAATTTGAGTTGAAAGATTTCGACGAATATTCGAAACATTTTACGGTGATGAATTATATTGATGAAGGGAAGCATTTAAAGCATATGCTCTGTAAGGAGTTTAAGTTTCACTGGAATGTACAATACCCTTCGGTAAGCTGGGATTCTGTCGAAGAATCGATTTTAAAAATGTTGAGAGAAGCACTAGAATGTGCGTCTCTTGAAGCTCCACCTTGCGGAGTGCCTTCAAGCCCACAGTCAAAGGCAATTTATGCAGTCGATATTATGTTAGAATGGAAATCTGATAAAATTCAACCCAAGTTGTTAGAAGTTAATTGGACCCCCGATTGCAAAAGGGCGTGCGAGTATTATCCTGATTTTTATAATAACATATTCGAGTTGTTATTTTTAAATAACTGTAATACTGACGTTTTTTGTAGTTTGTAAACATTTTTTAACTTAGAAAAGAAGTATTAAACATATTTATCCTGAATCAATTTTTTGAATCAAGGTAAACTGATAGATTTGTGTTACCATTTTATGTATGAAGTTGTGTGCCATTTTTAATGTTAAATTAAAAATGTTGAGTAACTTTTTTTATTTTAAAAGCTACAGACATTTTTTGTATAACTTGTATTTATGAAGAATTAAATACCTTACAAAAAAAGTTTTATTCCTTTGATTCATCCGTTCACTAAAAAACTTCCCTCTTCTTCAACGTACAAATTACCTCATCGCGGCGCTGTCCACCTTCTGTTATTAGTTACGAGGTCAAATTTCCTTCATGACTATCCTTGAGTTAGTGTATGGGAGGAGGGGGGCTCAATATAGTTGTGGTCATTACATGTCAGTCACTTAGATGCAAAACCCGACACATCCAGAGAAATATAAAACTAGATAACGCAGAAAAACTCATAACATCTCATTTTTTTAGCATAGCTTACTACTCGTAAAGAAAAATATAGAAATCAATTGACAAAATTGGGTTTTGCATTTAAGTGACTCGTATCTAGATTTCTAGGACTTTGCATCCAACAACCCTAAATAGTCCGGACGGTAAGGAACAAATTTACATTAGAACCTTGCACTTTGTGATAGAAGCATGAAATTTGCCACAAGTGTAGATTCAAACCTCCTTTACAAAATAAGATGTGACGCCACGCCCCCTTCAACCCCCAGACGCAAAAGCACCCCCAAATTAATTTATTCTGTTTAATTCGGTAACGGTTCATCATTTGATAAAAATACATCAGAGCAAATAAATTTATAATTAAATTTTAAACAAAAAAGGTTCTTACAATTTTTTTCATACGAGTTACGGTTTCCATAGAATCATCATGTAAATGAAAGTCAAATATGGCGCGCACTGCAAAACCCGACAATTTTTTCCAAATACATACAGTATCGGACAAAAAGAAAGCGACGCATTCGTAATTTTTGATTTTGACATTATTAGTAACAACAGAAAGTAAATTATTAAAAAATAAGACAGTTTAATCAATTAAAATAAAGGTTAATAGCAAAAACTATAAATCAAATGAGAGTAATAGATATTTACGATACAAATATTGTACAACGTTTTATCTACTTTGATTTTGTAATCAAACCTACGCATATTTTTGAGTTTCTAGTTGAATTTTTAAAATTGCATTTATAAAAAAAAATTATTGGGCGGCTAGTCGCGTAGTTACGAAATTGTTTAATTGTTTCGCAAGCATTTAATTGACAGCAAGTTCCAGTATAATCGTAAGTGAAACATGAGTAATTCAGAGGAAAGTTTGCCTTCTGATATAGAATTGGCTGCTCAATCTGCTATAGATACATTAATGCCTGCCAAATCTAAAAAGCGATACGAAATAGTGTTCAAATATTTTGAAGAATGGATGGAAGCTAAGAAAATTCGTGAAATCTCTGAAAATGTGGTCCTTGCCTATTTTTCGGAACAAGCAGGGAAGCTAAAACCATCTTCGTTATGGTGCCGGTATTCTATGCTGCGAATGTTGGTCTCGATTAAGAAAAAAAATTGATATTAGTCAATATCATCAAGTTGTGGCTTTCTTGAAGAGGAAATCAGAAGGATACCGACCTAAAAAATCGTGTATTTTTCGCAAAGAAGAGATACATCAATTTCTTAAGGAAATGAATGATAAAGATTTCTTATTTATGAAGGTAAATTAGTGCTTAAATAATAAAAAACAATTTCAAACTTGTAATGCTTTTAGGTCATTTTGATTATTGGAGTTTTTGGTGCTTGCCGAAATTATGCGGGAATTTGCAATAACAGAAGGAAATATCCTGGGAACAGCGTCTGAACTTCAATTTGTAAATATTTCAAACTGTGTAATTAATATTAATAAATAATTGTCAACATGTTTTGCAAAATTCATTACTTTTACAAAATTACCGCACTAAACTGCTTTATTACCGCACTAGTGCGGTAAAAACTATCATTACGATACTAAAAAAAATTATGAAATATGGCACATTACAAAATCAAAGTAGATAAAACATTTTACAGCTCATTTCAAATGTTTTCATGTTTTATAACGCGACATAAATAGATCGACTAGCCCAAAAAATTAATGTTTATCTAATTTAAGTAATATATTCTTAATATTTTATTCAATACCCTTTATTCCTAATCACTTCCCGACATCTTTTAGGCATAGATGCAATAAGATTTTGAATTATGTCGTCATCAAACGAGGTCCATACTTTAACGATTTTCTCAAATATTAAGGCAGCTGCATTTTTGAACTGATTTTTCCGAATTCTTTTGTTTATTAGTTTCCAAAGATTCTCAATCGGGTTTAGGTCTGGGAATTGAGCGGGCCACTTTAAAACTCGCACATTAGTACGGATAAACCAGTCATTCACAATTTTTGCCGTGTGCTTCGGGTCATTATCATGTTGAAAAATGAACCCAAGAGGCATATTCCAATTCGTATAAGGTAACATAACCTTGTCCAATATATTCATGTACATATTATAACGATCCATTATGCCCTCAATTTTATGCAATAGTACCATTCCATAACTCGAAAAACTTCCCCAGATCATCACATTCTGATTGCCGTGTTTTACGGTAGTTTTAACATATTTAGGAACAAGTTTTTTATTAATTGGGCGGTCCACATACTGCACTCCATCACTAATTACACTAAACTTAGAATAATCACTAAAAAGAACTATTTTCCAGTCTTCTGCCGTCCAGCTTAAATGAGTCGAAGCAAACTCCAGTCTAGCCAGTATATTTTTTCTTAACAGTCTGGGTTTTTTTGGCAGGTCTTTTCGCTGGAAGACCTCATTGAACTAATCTTCTCTGGATTGTTCTTTCTGATACTGAAGGTTCTCTTATTTGATTTGCTGATAGAAATCAGCGGCAGCCCGCGGGCCGCGCGTTGCTCATCCCTGATTTACATGATGATTCTATGAAAACTGTAACTCGTATGAAAAAATCCTAAGGTCCTTATTTGTTTAAAATTTAATTCTGAATTAATTTGCTCTGATGTATCTTTATCGTATTATGAACCGTTTAAGAAATAAACAGGATAGACTAATTTGGCGGTGTTTTTGCATCTAGGGGTTGAAGGGGGCGGCGACCGCCGTGGCGTCACATCTTGTTTTGTAAAGGAGGTTTGCATCTACACTTGTACCAAATTTCATGCTTCTATCACGAAGTGCAAGGTTGTGTTCCATAACGTCCGGACTATTCATGACTATCCTTTAGTTCAGGGATGAGCAACGCGCGGGCCGCATGCGGCCCGCCACACCCTCTCATGCGGCCCTTCAAAGATTTTACAATTTGACATTTAGGGTTAGGTTTATTTTGTTAATAAAGAGATAATTCGAGTTCCTGATTCAGTGTTTGTATAGGGTGTTTTAGCTGCAAGAGATCTTTCAATAGGGATAACTTTTAAATGAAGTTTCTTAAAGTGACAGTTCTTTGATATTTGTGTTCAGAAAGGTTTGCCATTTAATCATGAATAAATTTAATTAACGCTTGAACAACGCTACCAAATTGTGGAAATTTATTTTCAAAGTCAGAATTCCGTTAGGGAAACTTATAGATCCCTTCGTCCATTTTATGGTCGACATAATCGACCTTCTGTGCAAATTTCGTACTACTTCTTCATTGCATGATGTAAGACCACCAACAAGACAAAGAAATGTGCGTACCGAAGAAACTATCGCTTCTGTGAGTGAAAGTGTGCAAGAGAACCCTAACATTTCAATTCGCCATCGTGCTCAACAACTTGGGCTTTGTCCGTCCACTAGGTACATGGAAATTTTACATCAAGATCTTGGTTTGCATCCTTACAAGATCCAGTTGGTTCAAGAATTGAAGCATAATGATCATCGATTACGTCGTGCGTTCGCAGATTGGGCTCACAACCAATTGGAAGTAGATCCATTTTTTTACCGCCAAATTTTGTCAGTGACGAGGCACATTTCTGGTTAAATGGGTATGTAAACAAGCAAAATTGCCGTATATGGACTGATGCCAATTCGGAACATTATCTTAAGACTTCCTTGCATCCATTACAATTGTCTGTTTGGTGTGGAATACACGCCAACGGCATCATCGGTCCATATTTCTTTCGAAATGAGGAAGGAGCTACCGTTACGGTGAATGGTGTGAGATATCGACACACGCTCAATACATTTTTGTTTCCAAAAATCCAAGAATTAAACATCGGCAACTTATGGTTCCAACAGGATAGTGCCACAGAGCCACCGAAACCATCGATTTATTGACAGGACAATTTGATGACAACATTATTTCAAGAAATGGTCTTATCAATCGGCCTCCAAGATCGTGTGATTTGACGCCTCCAAATTATTTTCTTTGGGGGTATGTTAAATCCATGGTTTATGCTAACAAACCAACAACTCTGGAATCATTGGAGGTCAATATTCAGGAAGCCATTTATGAAATAAGGCCAGAAATATTGGAAAAAGTGGTCAAAAATTGGACTGATCGGATGCGCTTCGTAACGATTAGTCGTGGTGGTCACATGCCGGAAATCATTTTCAGATCATAAATGGCATTAAATTTACTTTCATAAAAGATTATTAAAAAAAAACATTCCATCAATTTTTAATGTTTCTTTTCAATTTGAAGTTCTCATGCATCTAAAAAACACCCTATATGATCATAAGTTTCTTACATGCGGCCCGCGCAACATTTTTAAATTTGTAGCTGGCCCGTTGTAAAAAAAGGTTGCTCATCCCTGCTTTAGTTAATGTATGGGAGGAGGGGGGCTCAATTAAGCTGTGGTCATTACATATCAGTCACTTAGATGCAAAACCCGACAAGTCCAGAGAAATATAAAACTAGATAACGCAGAAAAACTCATAAAATCTTTATGCGACCAAATAAAACAACGATTTTTTTAGCATAGCTTAGTACTACTCGTAGAGAAAAATATAGAAATAAATTGAAAAAATTGGGTTTTGGTTTTAAGCGACTGATATCTAGATTTCTAGGATTTTGCACCCAACAACCCTAAACAAAATTGTAGGGATGTCTCATTTATGCCCGTACTAATAGTCGAGAATTGATTCTAGAATTAATTCTGGTTTCACCAATTCTAGAATCGACTAACAATCCTGACACTACTAATAGTTGAGGATTCGGGTAGTTTCGGTAAAGCCGTCAATTAATTCTAGAATTGTTAATATTTCAGTGATTTCTAGTTATATTTGGTAGCACTCAAGTTTAGTTGGTTAAAATATTATACTTCAGGTTACGAACGTTGTTTTGTATTAATTTATATTAATAATATTATAACCTAACCTTAAACAGTTGATAATATGCATGCGTCAAATGTCAAGCAACGACTCCGGGATCGTTCAAATAAACCAGGCTAACCGGTAGATCATAGAAACAATTCTCGAATCGTATCGAAGGCGGAGTTATAGCGACTATTAGTAGCAACTTCAAACAATTCTAGAATTAATTCCGGAATCGAGATCAATTCTCGACTATTAGTACGGGCATTAAAGGATTCATTTTTCATCCTTTGGCAAACAAACTTTGTCACCCAGCCATAAAAAAAGAAAAATAAAACCGAACTTATTATGAAATACTCATTAGGTATATTTAAAAAAATCTTAAAATTATTTAACAAAAATTATCACAAGGATTTTTAATTTATTCATTTACAACGAAAACCTGTGCTAAATCGTCATATGGATATGTACGTTTTAAAACGGAATCAAATAGCCGAATACCAGAAATTGACTTTAATCCTGGGACTAAAGGTACAACAGTTAATTCCAATTGTTTAATGCCACGAGGCGCTAATGATTCTAACTTATATCCAGATATACCTAACCATGTCATACCTTCCATTGTTTCTAGAGATAAAACTAAATCTACAGTACGTTCACTGAAAAAATATTTTATTATCACCTAATAAATAATTTTTGGAAAATTCTTACCAATTATTGACTAATTTACATTTAAAAGTAAATGGTTCTTCTAAAACCACAAAATTGGGTAATTCAATTACAGACAAACGAATGTCATCATAATCTGGACTCTAAAATGAATTTTGAATCAAGAAAGCCGGAACATTTTTGATACTTACCATTCTTTGCAGTTGACTAGTCTGCAAACGTCCCCGTTCACCTAAATTTGATCTCCAAACAATATCCAATTTTCCTATATTTGTGGCACCGCTTAACAATTTTAAATCGGCCGCAAGTTTTGGGTCCGGCGTCAAACAGTAAAGAAATTGGCAGCTCGCTTGTGGTTGTAAAAATGTAATCTTCCCAAAAATACTCTCGCCCGTGGGTGTAACATTTAACGAAGTAACTGTAACATAAATTATCAAATTATAAATATTTAGAAATATTTGGTAATACAACCATTGAATAGGTGCGACGCATCGAGTGCTACTTTTTCTAAATGAATTGGTCCTGCAGTAGTATTTTGTACCTGAGCTTCCAAATAAACATCGTCTGATTCGGCGTTATAAAATTTTGTTTTTACATCCAACGGCTTCAACACTGATATTTTGAAAAATTTGCGAAAAGACGTCGTATTGCCTATCGGCGTCTCGTAACTAACTTCACATACTAATCTATTTTTGGTAAGAACACAAGTTTTTAGTTAATACTTCATTATGTGGCAGAAAAGGGGTCTATATGGTAATAACTTGGTAATGAGATTTTTTTCGCTTAAACTCTTTAGTATTGCATCAGAAAGAGCTCTAAGTTTTTCGACATCAGACTTGGACCAGAACAGCGGTAAAGTTTCCAAAAATCACATCATGAAAATTATTGGACGTTTCCTCTGTATCATATGCCCAAAATAGGTATAAGCTAAATTAAATAGAATTGCGAGCAGAAAAAGCTAAAAAAAAAATAAATCTTCTAATCCCTATAGTTTCCGATGTACAGCCTCACAAAGTAGGTACATCATTTTTCTTCCAATTTTGAATATAACGTATTTTTCAGATTTGGATGTAGACCTTTTTACTGATCCATCTGACACAAAAGAGGCCTACAGATAACTGAAAGAAGGCTAAATTCTCCGTAAAACTATGCTTACAACAACTTTCTAACTCCAGTAGCGCCTTAGTTAACAATGTGCGTCAATCACAATAAAGAAAATGAGATGCTTAACAAAAGGCGGATGAGATATAAAGAAACCTATGCGGCACAACCAGAATACATAATAAGAAACAAACAGCGTGGTGGAGGAAAGAGATCAGAGAAGAAATAAAGAAAAAACTTAAATGGAAAAAGTACCTGTCTAGAAAATCCGAAGACACATGAAAAGTACAAAGACTAAACAAATAGTAAAAGATGCAAAGAGAGGCATGGGAAGAATTCTGAAAACAAATAGAATAAAAATAAAAACGAGAACCAGAAACTGTTCTACGAGGTACTGAGAAATTTAGGTAAAAATAAACAAAGAACCCTAAAACAGATAAAAGATAATAGAGGTAAAGAAAATAATGTGTAGATGGAAAGAGTATTTCGAAAAACTATTAGCCACAAACAAGGGAACAATACAAACAACAAAATGAAGTAGTAACAGACGAAATTACCTTGGAAGAAACTGCAATGGCTACTGGAAAAATTAAGGTGGGGAAAGCATCGGGACATGTTGGAATAAAACCAGAAATGCTGAAATATATGGGAGAAAATGGACGGTTACTCTACCACTAACTCAGCCACTCGAAACTAAATTTCTTCTGCTACACACTAGAGAATACACTTATTTTAGCAAATTGTAATAATAAAAAATGTGAATATGGTCCAAACTTTTGAAAAAATCGAATTTGAACTTAGCTAATTTTCATGTAATTTAGTGGTAAAATTAACGAGATTCCGAGCGCGTCGCTCATTCTGTGGTCGGTCCGTGCAATGTGAATGACCCTAACACTTAGAGTATTCCGCACCGGCAGATGCAGCTTGACTCTCGTACATGTAACATCGATTATTTTTTGTTTTTAGGCGATTTTTTGGGGGTTTAAAATCCCGGTTGCCTTCATCCCGGTTTGCTTGATGGATGGCGCTTTCTCGTATGTTTAGCTCTGCCGCGTAGCGACGTACGCGATTGAAAAACCGCCCGGTGCGCCGTTTTTTGATGCGCCCAATTCTGGCCGTTCCAGATCCACCCAAAAAAGTAATTTGCGTTTTCCCCATAGTTGTTTATGTTTATTTAATATTTTTTTAATTTTTTCACTTTTTCGGCAATACACGGGTTATTTTCCATTTTTTTGATTATATTTATTACTACTATCCACTAATGACACCCCCATCTATCCGAATTTCAAAGAAAAATTCAAATCGGAGCGAAAATATTTTACGCATTTTCAAGGGACCACGGGCGAACGATGCACATCGGCCGGGGTCTACCGCATACTCGATGCGACTTTCCCGTACTTTTCAAAAGTCGATATTGGGGTTGTTTTGACCATGTTCACATTTTTTATTGTTTTAATAGACAGATATAAGCATTTTCTTTATTGTGTAGCACTCGAAAAATTTTTTCGAGTGGCTGAGTTAGTGGTAGAGTCCCCGTGTGGCGGCCAAACTTGAAGCTAAAGAAAGAAATTGAACATACACTAGAAAAAATGCCAAGTATAAACAAAAGTC
Source organism: Podabrus alpinus (assembly GCA_932274525.1). Taxonomy (NCBI): domain Eukaryota; kingdom Metazoa; phylum Arthropoda; class Insecta; order Coleoptera; family Cantharidae; genus Podabrus; species Podabrus alpinus. The sequence goes on along the minus strand of OW026451.1, from coordinate 129,534,120 downwards.
ATAAATAAAAAGGAAGTTTCAAAGAAGACTAACACTAACTTTCGGATGTGAGTCATGGAATTTAATGCAACGATTAAACAGCAAAATTCAGATGGCCGAGATGAAATATTTGAGAAGAGTGGAGGGAGTCACAAGATTTTTCACACGTTATAGAAAAGGTAGAACGCCAACACCTGAGATAATTCAGACATCTAAACAGGATGGTAGACGACATGCTGGTGAAAAATGTACGGCAAACGAGGACAAGGGAAAGAAGACGAAGAGGCGGACCACCAAAAACATGGAATGATAGCATTGACCAGCTACTTGGCAAGAGAAAAGTAAACTGGAACGAAACAAGAAAAGTAGTCCTGGACAGGAAAGAATGGAGAAAATTCGTGAAGAAATTAAGAATGGAATAATTCCCTCAATACCTTCTAGTACAAATGAGGATTTTGATTGACTACCGACAAAATTAACAAGTCTCTGGTATTATCCATGCAAATAGCGGCCCTGAAAATGGGAAGGACTGAGAAGAAAAATTAAGTGAGAAAAGCAGAAAATTAATAAAGCAAAGACAAGAAAAAGTGTCAAGCATGAAGGAAATAAAGGTGAAATAACACGGATTAGTAAGCAAATAAGAACATCCATAAGACAAAATAGATGGAAGAAGAAAAAAGAATTAGTAAACAAAATAATAGAGAAAACAAAGATACGAAATGTCTCCAAAGGAAACCAGGTACCTCCCTACTGCAGATGCTGAGAAATTAACAAAACGAAGAAATTAGAAACAGAAAAGAAATCCTCAAATAGAAAAATTCTGCACTGAACTATATAAATCAATAATAACACCTAAAAAAGAAATAAAAAGAAGGTTTCAGAAGAATATACTAAATTTAATTCGGAAGAAATCTCAAAGATAGATGTGCAAGAAGTAGAGAGTACTCTGAAAGAAATGAAACTAAATAAAGCACCTGACAAAGATGGAATTCTAGTGGAGATGATTAAAGAGGGGAGCCAACAAACCCTTAAAGAAATTACTAATCTGATGAATAAATATCTAAGTGAAGGAGATATCCCCAAAAACTGGAAGAACGCGATCACAGTATTGGCGATTTACCCTACCGTTGGTGGCGCCACTAGAATGTAAACAATGGCCGACAAGCTACGTATTCGTGAAATAAATTTGAAAGTAAACACAACAATTTACATTATTTACTCGTCTATTATTCATAATATCACACAGTAACAATTTCTTTAAATTATAAACACACGTTTTAAACGTTAACAACTGACAACTGATCGCATGTTATATGTAGCATTCTAACTTAAATTCTACTGCATGGTGGCGTGTTGCTAAATGTAAATCGCCAATTGTTTTATAAAAAAAGGTGACAAAGCAAGATTGGAAAACTATAGACTGATCTCACTCCTATCCCAACTTTACAAGCTACTATCCAAAATCATTTATTAATAGACTCAAAAATAAATTAGATAACTACCGACCAAATGAACAAGTCGAATTTAGAACTAACTACGGTACCTGGGACCACCTCCAAACCATTAAAATTCTAATACAAAAGGTCACAGAGCACAACTTACCATTTTATCTAGGACTTGTGGACTATGAAAAAGCATTTGAGCAAAACAGTAATCCGAATTCATAAGGATCCAATCCTGATTAGGAAAGGGGTGCGCCAAGGTGACATAATATTGCCAAAACTCTTCACAACAACTCTTCAAAATGTATTTATAGCTCTCGATTGGGAAGAGAAAGGCATGAACATCAATGGAGAGATACCAAGTAACCTCAGATATGCAGATCATGTAATGGTTATTGCTGATAGTTATACAGACATTCAAGAAATGCTACAAGAACTAAGTACACAATCAAACCAATTCGACCTAAAACAGCAAAACGAAGGTCAGAAGACAACGAAACCGGTGAGAATTGATGACAGCTACTAGGTCAAGTCATCTGACCAGATAAAGAAAATCAGACTGAGGAAGCAAACAGGAGAGTGAAATCGGATTGGGAGGCATATGGAAACTAAGTCACGTGCTGAAAGATTGAAATATTTCACAACACCTCAGAATTAGAATATTCGACATGTGTGCATGCTACAGGTATTAAAGTATGGGGTCCAGACATGGTTGTTCACCAAAACAAAACGTGGACAAAATAGGAAAAACTCAAAGAGTGATGGAAAAATCTATGCTAGGGATTTTCTTGAAAGACTGCATCACCAACAAAAGCATATGAGTGAAAGACGCCGTAACAACAATAGCTGAATTAAAATGGAGTTGGGCTAGACATAATGCAAGATCTACAGGAAGATGGAACTCATCTATTAACTATTGGAGGTCATGGATGAGAAGAAGGGGTAAGACCATGAATGCATTGGCGAGATGATATAAAGTGTGCAGTTGGCTTTGGATTGAACAGTGTAGCAAGAAACAGAATTAGATGGAGAATGTTGGAAGAGGCCGCTATGTTCAAAGATCGCTGACAAATAGCCGCAAACATTTTTTACCTTATGCTAACAATTTTACTTAGTTTAATTTTGAACATTGGATGTATAGGCAATGGCCACTTCATGACTTTGTGATTGTTGAGACCTTCTTCGGTAAATTTACCCCCGTTCCGGTCCGAGTGGGATGTCGAAAACTTAGGGGCTCTTTTGCGATACCAAACTAAAGGATTTAAGCGTATTTCCGAATTATTTTCACAAAAAAGTACCCTAAATGTTTTATAAAAATTGTCTTATTGTGACAATAATCTTTGGCAACATGGGAAATTTTGGGTACTCTCTTGAATTTAGAAAAGCTTGCAATTTTAACTTACATATGAGTTCCAATTTCTTTTACTTCGTGATGTATAATAATATTTATCTTCTCGTTTATATTTAGCACCGGTGTAGGGGGCTTCATAGAGAGAGGTAATCTTTGTGAACTTGTTTGAAGATCAACCTTAAAATATTTGCGGCATAGATCGTCATAATTATCTGCTAGAAAAATACTAACTTTGACAGATACATTTTTAACAACTTGTTCAGATTCGTTGAAAGCACACACATAACTAGAAAAAGTTTCGCCTAAATATATATTTACTGGACTTTGAGGTAGCAACAAAAATTGACCAGCATTAATAGTCTCTAAACCTTTTATGGTCGTTATATCTTGTTGTAAATCTACATTTAAAAGATTTCCCGGTAAGTCTTTGTTATCACATGTTACTGGTAAAGAAGCTGCCAAAGTTGGTCTCGTTAACCTCATTACTAAAACCAAAATACGAATTAGAGCAACACAATCACTTAAAAAATTAATCCGAACCTTTTAAACCCAAATAATGTTCTTCTGCAGGAGCTTCCATTTTTCAAGATGAATTTAAATTTCTACTGAATAACTAGAAGTTCTTGACGACCTAAAACTTGTAATTATTCTATTTTTGTTACATTTAGAACAATTTGGGCAAAAATTAATGAGATTAAGACATCAATTGGATAGTTAACCTTACAAAACATATAATTAAATTAACCTCACTTTTATTACATGAATCATTTACGCCTACATTCCATTGGCGTAACTAGCACTTTTAACAAGGCTTCGTGTGGGTCCAGGGGACGACCTAAAACTACATCCTTGTTCGTGGCAAAAACAACAATCCCCGTCATCTAGTATTAGAACTCTTATTAATGGTGGGTTCATGCAAGAAAATTTAACCGAACGAAATTTAATTTTATTGACGAAAAAAATTCGCTCGATCCGCCATCTTGGAAAAATTGCACCCCTAATCAGTTTTTCGGTTATATCTCTGTGACCATTAGTGATATCGAAATATGTTTCATAATATACAAAATAAAGCTTATGGAATTCTCTACAAAAAAGGTTTATTCATTTTGTAACAACCCGCGTTAAGCTCTTATTATTTATATACCGACCACGAAATTGTAACACGTAAAATTGAATTTATCAATGAAATTAAATTAAATTAAATATTAAACCATGTTATAAATTAGTTTATAATTATTAAACCATGTTATGGATTAGTTTATAATTATTAAGCCCTTTGACAAATTGTTTGAGAAGCACTGAAATTCTCGAGTTAATATTATAAATTTAACAACCTTCTTTTTAAGAAAAATATAACAATGAATCAAAAACTTTCATATTTTGTAACGAGAATTTCAGAGCTAGTAAAAAGCTATCAACAAAGATTTAGAAATTGTAAAAAGTCATAAAGTTAACAAACATCAAGCAAATGCTATGCAGTTTTATGACTTGCAGGTGGTAAGAACCATACGAAACGTCAAGTTTCTCGTTTTTATGAATAGATTCAACGATTTCTAATTTTTAAAAATCGCTTGAAGCCGTTAGATTTTCAGAACCAAGATAATTCAGGGTAATAAAAAAACAACCCCCGAAAACTTTCGAATCCTAGTCTCTGCACGGGGACCTAATCAAGGAATTCACGTACGTTATTTTCCCACTCTCGTGAAAGGAAGTAATACCATAAAAAGGGAAGTAACCCCTAAAATTAATCAGTTATCGATAGTCACGCGAAAGTCAGTCGTCAAGCGCCACGCGAAAAGAAGTTCAAATCAGTTAGTTATCAGTTACGCGTCCGCGATCATTAAGTCATCAACCACCACGCTAAGTTAGTCATAAAAATCACTTGAAGTTATCATAAAAGTACGCGAGTTAAATCATTCAAATCAAGTTAACAGTTAGAAGTTAGTGGTCGTCTATTAAAAATTTAATTAGAATTACTAAAGATCTACGCGAGTGTCAAGTCAAGTTAATTTAAATAAATCTTAAATCAATCGTGGAGTTGTTAGCACAAATCAGAGAATTATAGGAAAGATAAAGGGTCGTATCACTTGTACGTGTCTACGTAAACAGGTACCAAGCTATTATTTAACTTAACACCTTCCAATTTGTTACCTGGGCAGTTGAATTCATTTACCTAAGGTTAGGATAAATAAATTATAAATTGTTGTAACATATTTATTTCACTTATTTACGATTTGTTCTGTTATAATTTTCATACTTAGAATCTAAATAAAATTGTTATTAAATTAATTGTGTCTTAATTGTGAGTTCTCGTTAAGTAAGCATTGTCTGTCGTAAAGATTTTTCCTTCTCCTTCTGAGAGCGGTTCACTCTACCAAAGTTATCAATTTAAAGTTTAAATTAAGTAAGTATTAATTTTGTTGTTTACGAGTTCGAGTCCCAACTCGTTCGCTGATTAATTAAATCAGTAATCAAAACGGACTCTGGTGGCAGCGATAAAGTCAATTTTCCACACCAACGCTAATTTAATTACATCATAAGTGTTCATTTTATTACAATTTTTTCTGTATCTATCCTAATTACGTTATTACAACCAATTAAAGAAATACAATCAAAATAAACACGGGCAATAAAGATATACCCAACCTACTACTTGAACAAATTTCGACAAAAATTATAAAGACCATGTATAGGTTAAAAAATTCCTAAACTCAATTTATGCACTCAAGTTGCCATTTTGAAAATATTACGCTCCAATAAAGGGGTAGAACGGCATCTGTTTCTAGGGTTCCTTCATGTTCCAACGTTCAAAATTTCCAATAAAATCCATTTGTCAGAATTATAATCTAAAAGCAAAAAACTGTCCGCAACAACAGGTACCGTCATGCGCAATGAACTGAATTATTCCCAGCAACGAAATTCAATAAATAATGGCTCGAGCTTGAAAGCAATCTGGGCAAATTGAAATTTGGTAGACATATGTATTTAGGCCTCAAAATGAACCCCTCCAAAAGTCTTCTAAAATCTTCTAGCGGCTACTCACCCAACTATAGATTTTAGTTTCTCCAACTTGGTTTTTCGTGCATAACTCTCTTAATTTAATATTTAAGAAAAATTATCATCAGACCAAAATTGAAGAACATAAAATTCTCTACTGAGTGCAATTTTTGAAAATTTCCTACGGCATGTAGTTCTGAATATTTCACAATCCGAAGTTTCTTCAACCATAAACAGTGGCACAAATTTGTTCGATCCTACTTTTGCCGATCTTCTTCTTGGTCGTTTACCTTCGATTTTGCCCTCCACGATTAGAATTTCCATCATGTTTCCGTTTCTCCTGGATATCGAAGTTACATACGGTTGACATCTCTGAATAAATGGCGTCTGGTATCTAGCTGCTCTAGAACAGATACATTTGTGCGATGTTCTTTCTTAGGAGCCTTCTATATGCCCACATTTCAAAGGCATCGATTCTGTTTTTGTCTGCCATTTTCAGCATCCAGGTTTCAGCAGCGTAACCAATCTCAGTTGGATAGCTCGGGTGACTGATTTATCTCTCCAGATATTCACGAGTTTAGCAGTGGTCAACCTAGTCAGAGTCAGTCTGAGACTTACCTCGGGCTCATTAACCTCCATTATTTGTTATTATCGATCCCAGGTACACAAACCTGTCCAAAACATGGAATCTAGCCACTTTCTGTAGATACGGTAATGCATACCTATTTAGTTTGAGACCGTACAGTTTGTTGATCTGAGGCTCTTGTCTGAGTTGATCTACAGGGTGCCAGTAATACTTAGTCCTCTATATAACACTTTGGGTCTCTTCTGTCGCCCTTCTTAAACAACGAGATGACATGTAATATCTTCCACTCCTTTGGAACTATATTTAGTCTATAGCAGGAACAGACCAATCCCTAAATTCTCAGAAACAGAGACTCCCCCCCCCCCATTCTTCAACAACTCTACCGGAATACCTTCCGGCCCCGGGGCTCTTCCATTTTTCATGTTTTTTAGGTTGCGCTCAATGTCATCCAGAGTTATATTTATCTCTTCATCCACGTCATTGTAGAGGTCTTGAGGTATTGTATTATTTAGGAATTCCGTTCGTTTTTCCTTAAACAAGTCCTCATAGTGGCTCTTCCATTCACTTATTAGTATCTACCAAGTTGTTCAAGGTATTAGCTCCATTTGTCTTCATCTGCTTAATCGACCTCCATATTTCAGTTGTTCTAGCACCCCCAATTAAACTTTCTGTCTGTGCGCATTTTTGCTCCCAAAATCTATTTATTTCTTCGCTTATATTCCGTCTCAATTCTTTATTCTTGTTTTAGGCTTCTATACAAAGTATAGCAAGAAGCCTTATGATCTGGCTCGGTGTCTGTCCGTCCGTCCGTCTGTCCGTCTGTCTGTCCGTCTGTCCGCATAATTCAAAATCATACAGAGCGTTTCAAAAATCATGTTGGAAATACTCTGTGTGTATAGAGGTCTAAGAACTGGGTAGCCAGTGCGCTACTTTTAGGCTTCTGTACAAAGTATAACAAGAAGCCTTATTTAGGCTTCTATGCAAGGTATAGAAAGAAGCCTTATGGACTGGCTTCGTGTCGGTCCGCATGTTTCAGAGCCAATCATAACGTTGATCAACTGAAACGTTGTTATATTGTAAATACTTCGTCTATATAGTTGTTTACGCACGCTGTCGCTTATTTTTGTTTTGTAATATTTTTGAATTTTTGCCGCCGTCAATAAAGGAAACTGTAATCCTAGAAGTTGGTGGTAGACAAGACGTTTTTGCGCGTCAACTACGTGGAAGAAGCCATTACGACTTTACTCGTGTTGGCAGTAAGTCTTGTCAAGAAGTTGTTACGATTTAACTAGTGTTTTAAGTTGGTCGTTGTCATAAAGTTACTTATTTTGATGTATTATGAATTACGATCTTACTCGTGTTGGTAGTGAGACGTTCAATGATAATAATTAGTATTTTGTGTTTATCCATTACAATTTTGTTCTGTAATAAAGAAATTGTTCGTGCCGAAATAGAACGTGTTGTGTTTTATTTTGGCTGGTCCTTCGAGGAGAAATAATAAAGCCCTGTTCGCAACATCGGCCCTTGAAGTCAAACATTGGTCGCTTCGAGCCACATTGGAACCAGCGCGACAGGAAAATTCATGGTATTTCAAGAGCATTTGAAGTCATCGACATTGTATTACATGGTACTTCACACAATTGAAGTCGACAAAAGAAGAAAAATTGGTACTTCAAGCAAAATTGAAGTCAGCAGGACAAGAAAGGTGAGCAATCCTTTGTTAACAAGCATCCATTTTTCCTATCCTAATAGTACGCGTGCGCGAGCTCAGTTGAACAAGTCCGTTGAACGCCGGGAATCATATTTCGCGCGCAAAGCATTCGCAAATGTTATCAAAAGATAAAATCCCTTGTTAAGAAAATAAAATTTCTTATTGTTTGTTTATTTAAGATTAAAAATAGCAGTCATGGCAAACGCATTAATTTTGAAACGAGGTACTATAAAAAGTACGCTTACGAGGTTTGAAACGTATTTGACAAATATGGACAAAGTAAATTTAGATTTTGAACAATTAAAACTTCGCGTTTTAAACGTCAATCCGATGCTACAAGAATTTAACGAAATTCAAATTCAAATTGAAACGTTGGCAGGTGAGACGACGGCTCTCTCCGAAAAAGAAAGAGAAGATTTTGAAAATAAATATTACAAACTGCTCAGTGAAGCAGCTGCATTAACGTTAACACAGGAAGAGACGAGCCTGGAAAGGTCAGACTCGCCGGGAAGCGTGCGGTCGTCGAACGTCAGTCGCGTTGAATCTACCAACAGCGCAATGGGAAACTTAGATCAGATTCGGTTACCTCGAATAAGCATGCCAACTTTTGAAGGTCAATATGACCAATGGTTGTTTTTTAAAGACACATTTTGTTCATTGGTACACTCAAATGAATCGATATCATCGATTCAAAAGTTCCAATATTTACGCCTATGTTTAAAAGGCGAAGCAAGAGACGTAATTAAAGCGTTAGAAGTATCCAGCGCGAATTACGAAACCGCTTGGAAATTATTAGTAGATCAGTATGAAGACAAAAGGTTACTCGTTTTGAACCATGTCAAGGCCATATTCGATCTACCCAGTAGCACCCGTGAGTCACACGGGCATTTGAAAAAACTCACGAATGATCTGAGTAAACACTTAAAGGCTCTCGAAGTATTAGAACAGCCGGTCCAACATTGGGACACAATTATCATTTATATAATATTACAAAAGTTAGATAAAGTAACCAGGCGGGAATTTGAATCGCAATATAGCGAAGAATTGCCAACAATGGCTCAATTTCAAGGTTTTCTTAAAAAAGAATCAAAGTTTTTAGGGAACCTGGACGGCGGTAACGCTGTAGAATACAAACCTAATAAAGTTAGGGCAAATAGTTTCTTGTCTAGTTCGAGTAGCAATCATTATGAATGTTACAATTGTAAAGGTGATCACATGATGTATAAATGTGAAGAACTAATAAAACTTCCTGTCGATAAACGATGGGAACGAGTAAAGAAAATCGGTGTTTGCACGAATTGCTTCAGGAAAAATCATTCCGCACAAAATTGTAAAATGCGTAGTTGCGTAAAATGCCACAAGTTTCATAATAGCTTATTACACTACGTAAAAGAAGTAGAAAAACAGAAAGAGGTAACAGAAGAAAATTCTGCTACTAGCACGACGCTTTGTAGTTCTTTCAGCGGGTTCACGCAGGTGTTGCTATCGACAGCTGTTGTAAATGTATATGATAACGAGGAAAAAGTACACCTCGCTAGGGTTTTACTAGATAGTGGAAGTCAATCCAATTTTATCACGAATGAACTCGTGTGCAAATTGAAACTACCAGTTTCAAAAATTAGTTTTTCTGTCTGCGGGTTAAACCAGCAACAGACGATAATAAAAAATAAAGTAAATGTAAACTTCAGCTCGAAGCACTCGAACTTTAAAGGTTCAATAAATTGTTTAATTGTACCAAAAATTACAGACAATTTACCGTTCGTAACAATCGATAAAAATGCATTAAATATACCGGGTTACATAAAATTAGCCGACAAGGCTTTTAATGAAGTCGATCGAATCGACATGCTGATAGGCGCCGATTTGTTTTGGAATTTATTGGGCACGGGTCAATATCAATTAGGGAAAAACAAACCCATCATGCAAGAGACCGTGCTAGGCTGGGTCGTATCTGGTCCGATAGCCACGCGCCATGCGAATGAAAAACGCACTGCGGATTTATAGCAGACGAAATAATCAATAATAATTTACAGCGTTTTTGGGAAATTGAAAGTTGTCCCGAAACCAAATTCCCTTCTGCGGAAGAAAACTTCTGCGAGAAGCATTTTTTAGAAACTACTAAACGCTTACCTGACGGACGTTTTGTAGTCGAGTACCCACTTAAGGACTCAATAGGAAAATTAGGCAACTCCAGGGAGTTAGCTTTAAAACGGTTCGATCAATTAGAAAAAAGATTAAACAATAATTCCACATTAAAAGCGGAATACACAAAATTCATGTTAGAATATGAAAGGTTGGGGCATTCAACCAAATTATTAAACGAAGGTGAGTGCTTAGCATATTATTTGCCACACCACTGTGTCATAAAACAAGAAAGCTTGTCAACCAAGCTAAGGGTAGTTTTTGACGCGTCCGCGAAAACCACCAGCGGATATTCGCTGAACGATATCCAGTCCACGGGACCGGTAATCCAGCAAGATTTGTTTTCAATCGTAACTCGGTTTAGAAAACACAATTATGTATTGACCGCGGACGTCACGAAAATGTATAGACAGGTGTTAATCGCCGAAGGTCAGAGACCGCTCCAGAGAATTCTCTGGCGTGATAACTCGAATGATAAAATCAGCTGTTTTCAATTAAACACAATAACTTACGGAACTGCTGCTGCATCATTTTTAGCAGTAAGGTGCATGTTTGCATTAGCAGATAAAAATTATCAAAAATATCCTCGCACAAGTGCAATTGTAAAAAACGATTTTTACATGGATGATCTAATTACAGGGGGAAGCTCTTTAAAAGAAATTAATCAGATTTACAATGAGATTAATGAAATATTAAAAGAAGGTTGTTTTGTATTAAGCAAATGGGGGTCTAATAACCCACAAATTTTAAAGAAAATTAGTAACTCCGACGAAGGCGTTATTTTAAATATGAACGAAGGGGGGGAGTCAAAAACCCTCGGTTTAACTTGGCAAGCGTCGAAAGACATTTTAAAATACACCATAAATATGGATGCAAACAATATGCAAAATACGAAAAGAACGGTGTTATCGGTCATAGCAAGACTTTTTGACCCGTTAGGATTACTTGCGCCTTGCATCATAACTGCAAAAATAATTTTGCAAAAAATCTGGCAGCACAGATTATCATGGGATGATCCCATACCGTTGGAACTTGATGAAGTTTTTAAAAAATTTAAGGAGCAACTTCCTATGCTAAATAAATTGGAGATAAATAGACATGTTATTTGTAAAAGTGTAAGTCGAATCGAATTACACGGGTTTGCAGACGCGTCGACGTACGCGTACGGCGCAGCGATTTACGCACGTAGCGTAGATGAGCTGGGCAACGTAAATTGCCATTTGCTCTGTGCTAAGAGTCGGGTGGCACCCTTAAAGTCATTAACGGTTCCGCGCTTAGAATTGTGCGCAGCATTATTATTAACTAATTTGTTAACAAAAGTTAAAGCCATACTGGATATGGAAATTGATGAGTTGTTTTTATATAGCGATTCTACAATAGTGCTTGCGTGGCTAAAAACACCTCCGCACTTATTAAAAGTTTTTTGTGCGCATAGGGTAAACGAGATTCAAAATCTCACGTCAATTGTTAATTGGCACTTCGTGAAAACTCACAACAATCCAGCTGACTTATTGACACGCGGGATTGAAGCAAGATGTTTGTTTGACAACAGCTTGTGGTGGCACGGGCCACAATTTTTGCATGAATCGTCAAAAGAATTGTCCGTCCGTGACGAGACAAACGAGATTCCGGATGTCGATAAAATTGAAATCGAACGGGAAGCTCGAAAAATCAAAGTTGCATTGACAACTACATTGCAAGACGTCAAAATATTTGATAAATTTTCGAATTATTGCAAACTACAAAGAGTTTGCGCTTATTGTCTGCGATTTAAAAACAATTCTTTAAGTAAGCAGGAAGCACGTGTTAGCGGACAGTTAACCAAGGACGAGTTATTATCAGCTTCGACTTGTCTAATCAAATTAGCTCAAGGCGAAACGTTTAAAACAGAACTGCAGAGTTTGCTTAAAGGAAAGCAAGTCAATGCAGGTAGCAACTTGTTAAATTTAAATCCTTTTCTGGATGCCAATGGCCATCATTCGCGTAGGTGGTAGGTTGAAAAATTCAACTTTTGACTTTGACAAAAAACACCCTGTTATTTTACACGCGAAGCATAAATTAACTTCGTTAATAGTCAAACGGGAGCATGAAAGATTAATGCATGCCGGCCCGCAAGCGGTATTATCTTCTTTACGCGAGCGTATTTGGGTAGTAGCGGGCAGAAATTTAGTAAAAAAAATTACGCAGACTTGCGTAAAATGCTTTAGGGCAAGACCTAAGGCGGTAAGATGTTTAATGGGAGATTTGCCATTAGTTCGGATTACTGAGTCAAGACCGTTCTTGAACTCAGGCATTGACTTTGCAGGTCCATTCCTTTTGAAGGACCGAAATGGGCGAAAATATAATTTAATAAAAGCATACGTTTCCGTTTTTGTTTGCTTAGCAACGAAGGCTATTCACCTAGAAGTGGTCAGCGACTTAACAACAGACGCTTTCCTGGCAGCTTTGCACCGGTTCGTTTCTCGACGTGGGCATTGTTTAAATTTTTATTCAGATAATGCTACAAATTTTGTAGGTGCTCAAGCACGGATTGGACGTTTACAACGTGAAGCTAGTAAAAACATTGATTTTGAAAACAGTCAATGGCATTTCATACCTCCTAGAGCACCGCATTTTGGGGGGATATGGGAAGCGGGCGTAAGAAGCTTTAAAACGCATTTAAAGCGAGTGTTAGGCGACGCGAAGTTAAATTTCGAGGAGTTCACGACTATTTTGACTCAGATCGAGGCGTGTTTAAATTCCCGCCCTCATTACCCGATGAGTAATGATCCTAACGACCTGTCTCCTTTGACTCCTGCTCATTTTTTGATTGGTCAGCCGCTGACAGCAATTGTAGAGCCGCAACTGTGCTCAACAAGGATCAGTCCGAGGAAGAGATTCGACCTGCTCCAACAGATGAAGCAACATTTCTGGACGAGATGGTCGAAAGAATATGTGTCCGAATTGCAAACTCGGATAAAATGGAAAAAGGACAATCCGACTTTGTTGAAGTTGGATTCCATAGTCATCGTAAAGGAAGATGGAACACCTCCTTTAAAATGGACTCTCGGCCGGGTGGAACAACTGCATCTTGGTAACGACGGAGTGTGTAGAGTGGTCAGTTTAAAGACAAAAGCTGGAACAATACGACGTCCGGTTGTTAAAATATGTGTGTTACCAGTGCCGGACTGATTGTGAAAATTTAGTGTAATTTTTATAAAACATTTTTTTTGATTTATTTGTTAGATGTTATTTTGAAATTGAACTTATTTGTCTATTGCATAAATTTATGTCATGTAATGTTATTTGTATTCTTGTAAATTTTTTGCTATTAATTATGCCTCTTAACTATGTTTTGTTTCGAAAGGGTGCTTTCAAGGTGGGCGGTATGTTTACGCACGCTGTCGCTTATTTTTGTTTTGTAATATTTTTGAATTTTTGCCGCCGTCAATAAAGGAAACTGTAATCCTAGAAGTTGGTGGTAGACAAGACGTTTTTGCGCGTCAACTACGTGGAAGAAGCCATTACGACTTTACTCGTGTTGGCAGTAAGTCTTGTCAAGAAGTTGTTACGATTTAACTAGTGTTTTAAGTTGGTCGTTGTCATAAAGTTACTTATTTTGATGTATTATGAATTACGATCTTACTCGTGTTGGTAGTGAGACGTTCAATGATAATAATTAGTATTTTGTGTTTATCCATTACAATTTTGTTCTGTAATAAAGAAATTGTTCGTGCCGAAATAGAACGTGTTGTGTTTTATTTTGGCTGGTCCTTCGAGGAGAAATAATAAAGCCCTGTTCGCAACATCGGCCCTTGAAGTCAAACAATAGTATTGCGTTAATCTGTTAATCCGTTGATTCGATTCGCTAATGCAATTTTTTAACTTTTTTATTCGAATTTAGAAAGTTTTTTTTATTTAATGAAACATTTATGTATTTAGAAGTTTTAGGCTTCTATACCAAGTATAACAAGAAGCCTTATGATCTGGCTCCGTGTCTGTCCGCATAATTCAAAATCGTACAGAGCGTTTCAAATCGTGTTAGAAATACTCTGTGTGTATAGAGGTCTAAGAACTGGGTAGCCAGTGCGCTACTTTTAGGCTTCTATACAAGGTATAGAAAGAAGCCTTATGGTCTGGCTTCGTGTCCGTCCGCATGTTTCAGAGCCAATCATAACGTTGATCAACTGATACGTTGTTATATTTTAAATACTTCGTCTATATAGTATTGCGTTAATCTGTTAATCCGTTGATTCGATTCGCTAATGCAATTTTTTAACTTTTTTATTCGAATTTAGAAAGTTTTTTTTATTTAATGAAACATTTATGTATTTAGAAGTTTTAGGCTTCTATACCAAGTATAACAAGAAGCCTTATGATCTGGCTCCGTGTCTGTCCGCATAATTCAAAATCGTACAGAGCGTTTCAAATCGTGTTAGAAATACTCTGTGTGTATAGAGGTCTAAGAACTGGGTAGCCAGTGCGCTACTTTTAGGCTTCTATACAAGGTATAGAAAGAAGCCTTATGGTCTGGCTTCGTGTCCGTCCGCATGTTTCAGAGCCAATCATAACGTTGATCAACTGATACGTTGTTATATTTTAAATACTTCGTCTATATAGTATTGCGTTAATCTGTTAATCCGTTGCTTCGATTCGCTAATGCAATTTATAAATACGCAAATGTTCGAAAGAAATTTACTAAGTTAAAGATATTTTCGAAGAGGTCTCCCTATATAAACTACTTGTTTTACTTTGATGTGAAAAAATAATTTTTTATTGATGTGGTTAGTGAAGTTAAGTTATAAATAAAAGAGAAAGGAGAGGATTGGTCCACCTCAAAAAAAGGACCATACATTACAGAGAAGTAAAATTTCTAATAGAATGGAAAAGTTTGATTGTTATTACTTATATAGTAAATGATAATTACCAATCGCAAAAAATTTAATTGGTGCAGATTATCTGATTATGTGATGTTACATTATATGGCGATCAAAAATAACCAGATAATAACAACTTTTTTAAGTTTGTAACTCTCGGTTTCGGATTATCTGATATCACATTATAAAATTATGGCGACCAAAAATAACAACAAATTTTCACACCAGAAAAGTAGTTGTATGTATAGAAGCCTAGGAACCGCTGCTGAAGCACGTTCCAACTTTTTTATACTTCTATACTGTTCTTGCAGTTAACCATTTTGAGTATAATTTTTTCTTTCCCAAGATCAGCTCATGTATTTCCTCTGTCAGCCATCGTGATCTTTTTCTTCTACTCCGCTTATCGATTAGTCAGCATTCAATCATTGAACTCAAGGTCAAAATTTACAAAAAATGGTAGAGCTCAATTGGAACCTAGAAACTGAATAAAGGATAAATTATTTTGAACATACCAACGAAGACTACCATTTTGCAAAATATGAAAAAAATCGAAGATTACTTTAAGAAATGTCGTGACGTGATCTTAATCACGAGGTATAAGTCGGCATTTTAAAAAATATAAATTTGGAAGTAAATACTTTTTATAAGCAAAACATTGATTAAAATTTCTTCTTCTTCTTTCACTTAGTGTAGGCCTGAAGGCCTGTAATTTCCAGCTTCTTGTGATATATAGACTGCCAGCTTTCTCTCCATCTCTTTGGTGGTCTTCCAGGCAGTCGCTTTCCATTGACAACCTTCCCATCTCTAGCAATTCGGGCAAGCCTATTGTTGTCCATGCGGTTGACGTGCTCATTCCATCCTCTTCTTCTCTGTCTGACCCATCTTACTACGTCCATTACCTGGCATGTGTCTCGGATTACTTCGTTTCTTACCCTATCCCATAGAGTTTTCCCCGCTATTGTGCGTAGAGTTCTTATTTCAGCCGTTCGCAGTAGCCTCTTTGTTTTCGTGTTATCAGGGCGTGTTTCCGCGGCATACGTCATTATTGGTCTTATAATACATACATGTCTTATATATGCGCACTTTGCTATCGATGTTTAAAAATTCATTGTTCCATATCACTTCTCTCAAGCCTCCCGCTACGGCACCTGCTTTTAGGATCTGGTTACGTACCTCTTTTATGAGGTCTCCGTAGCTGGTGATCTGCAACCCCAGATATACAAACGACATCACCTGTTCAATGTTATGACCGTCGACGACAAGTTTACATCTCTTTGGTTCTTTTGATATTACTAAGCTTTTTGTTGTTTTTTTCCGGTATTGTCATGTTATATTTCGCTGCTTCTATATTAAAGGCGTATAGTAATCGTTGTAGGTCATCTTCGTTTTCTGATACTATAACCGCGTCATCCGCGTAGCATATGATTTTCACTTCACCCGTACTAAGTTGATATCCTCTATTCCTTGTCAATCTGGTTTTCTCTATTATGTTATCTCTATTATGATTAAAATTTAAATTGCGATATTTAAATCTCTTGACCTTATTTACTTAAATTCGATTACATAACATTATCGGCTATAAAACAGTTTCTACAAACTTCCAATTAAATTGTTAGATATTACAGTATCATCATGAAAATCACCGGATTATGTTGTCTTTTATTCGCCCTATACCAGGTACGTTTTTTAGCAATAATTATAAAACTTGTTCTATATCTTGCTATCATTTTTAGACGGTAGTGGGTAAGGCAATTCAAGCAAACACAACTGAGTTGAAAGTGGAAGAAGAGGGCTGTGTAAATGAACTCCAATTAGATAAAAAAGAAATCACAAATATTAATAATTTGGATATAGTTCCCGAAGATAATGAAAATTTTAATAAATTTTTATCTTGTTATTGGAAAAAAATGGATTGGGTAAATGATGACGAAACAATTAAGTATGAAAATATACAGCAAGCTTTGCTAGATGCACTAGCAATCAAAATCGATAACTATAATTATTTAATAAGAACGTCGATTCAGCTTATATTGCAAACTTT